>JAQFYB010006306.1:0-12456 GCA_034694085.1 Pogonognathellus longicornis | reverse complement strand
AATGTTTCTTATGTTATGCAATGTGACGTACTCACTATTAGCAAAAAACGGATTTACAGGCAAGCATATAGAACAAGAATGATGATTGTATTAGGTATTCACAATCAAATAAGTGACAGTACAACATGGTGAAGAGTATTTATTTACTCACGGGATGTGTAAAGAATATTAGGCATTGTACATTAGTGTGTAAATACTAGTACATATATGGAGGTATATTATCAGTTATACGGTAGTAATGACTAGTGACTCGTATGAAATGTGTACACGAAGGTATTTATTACACAAATATAGTAAGTGGAAATATAAAAGGAATAGGAAAGATATTATGGAGGTTGATTGTGAATGTTGTGCTGCATCATTCGTCATTTCATTACAATTCATTACATTTCACCGAATAGGGTTGAATTTAGGTAGGTTGTATCATGTAGCATAATATCGCGTAATATATCAAAGCTGACTGAACGTAGCAAAGGAGTGTTATTTACAGCATCTATCCCGAAGTTAGGTTGGTAATGGAAAGTCGGATGGTTGGGCATTGAAGAGGACTCCCTTCCACGTTACACTGTTATTCAATTCAAATACTCATCTCGACACATCTCCCTCTCTTGTTCGAACTGAACAGGTACTTTATATTGACATTGCTTGTCTCCATAGACTCCGACTCGACTCCTATCATGAAACGGATTTCATATCTTTGCTCATTGTTTGTACTACTACAGAAATTTGAGCTGGCTGGAGTAGCGTCTGTATCTATTCAAACTAAGCTGTATGTAATTTGAAAACGATTGAAACCCTTGTGGAAGAGCTGCTTCATTTTATACACAACCAGCTCAATAGCCACAAAGAGATATTATAAGCTCAATTGATCCAAACATTATTATTGTTTAAAGCTAATGCGTCACTGTGATGCAGACTTTCGTCTGTGAAATAAATAAGAATGAGCTTTTCTTGTTCCAATGTTATAGTCAAAGCACTGTAACGTTGTAAACAACAGCTGTAAAACTGTAACTCATACCGGCACATCTAAAATACTAAATATATAAAAAGATGAAGGCTGACATGCAATACTTTCTACATTTTTTAACTGATCAAATTACCATTTAGTTTTCTCTCCGCCAAAAAATATCTGTGCTATATATTTATTAATATTTTGTTCATGTTTGAATTAAGCTGGTATGCATTTGTATTATTGTTCTTCTCCTGAAAACCATTTGGTATCATCGATCAAGGCTTGAATATAGGTTTTACTCTATGATTTGGTATAGCATATTGTGAATGAATATGAAAATTGAAATTCGCAATATATTCGTTTACTTTTGAGTTGAAAATCAAATGGCTTACATTGTAATGGTGAATACATTTGACTAAAATGGGCATAAAAGAGTGCGTTAAGGAAATGATGACTACGTAAGTGAAGTGTGTTAATAAATAGCCTGAGTCAATTATGTGTTTAGAATTTAGAGTAATGGATCGTATCAGCGCAGCGGGATGCGTCCCACATTAAGTAGGAACATGGTACATCAATGTTTGCTGTTGATGATTAGTTTATGTACACACTGAAGATAAAAGAATCACATTTCAGCATGTCGTTTGTTTGCTCTCCGATTTTATACAGCAACTTGTGTACTTTTAAGTGCTTACTATTGTAGAGACAAATAGTACAAGTATGCATAATATTTATATATGCAGATAATACGATGATGAAAGGGTCAACAAAGTTGGACTACACACACAGTTTTACAAATCCTTGGTCGTCTCGTTTGCATTTCATGTCAATCCAATCAGAGATTTCACTGTGTTGTGATGTGGCATTCCAGAATCGTGTTCAGTTGCTCTGTTTTTATTGTATTTTTCTGCTGTTTGTATTTACCAAAAGTAAAATGCGTAGTGTTCTCTGAATGCAGGTAAAGTAAACTGACGCTTGTTTGCACAATACAGTGTAAATAGCAGGAGTAAAGTCTCATGTCCTCCTCTCGTCAGGGTAGAAGCCTGGAATAACAAATCATAAAATACGTTTTCTGGAATTATACGTAAATATGTATGTTAATTTAGGTATTGTTGCCCAATATGAATCATGTAGTTATCATACTGTATATATACCTACGTTAAGTGTACGGTACATTAGCTACCTATTCCTTACTGATGTCAATAATACTTTGACCAATTCAGTAATAAATCAAACTTCTGTTCAGCTTACCAGAATTTTAGCCTATTCCGCATTAATTTCACTTTACGGTCAGAAAAGTTGTTTATAGTTTCATAACAACTCTCTTATTTATTTAAACAAAATATTAATTTTAGAATCTTAAACATTTGAAAGGCCAAGTTTGGTATTTAAGCAAATTGGAATAGAAGGATGGAAATTAAATTATATAGAGCTGTCTATCATTCATGACTCATTGTACCTTGTACATTTATTTATCCATTAGGTACAATTGTAAAACTTTATTGAGTTTATTGTAATAAAGTAGCAATCTTTACACAAATTGTATGTCATGCCATTGTGCCATTAATCTGTAATTGGATTTATATTGTGTGTAAAAAACTGCAATTACTACTTTTCAAATTATACGCATGTGTTTGTATACTGTGCAATTTATTTTTTGATTTCGTTGCATTACTCTATGTTGAGAGCTGAAGTAGTAATTATTTAGTCTAATAGCGAGGGTAATGAATTGTAAAATTGATAGCATGCACTTAATTTATTTCATATTATCTGTATGCTATACACAAAACATTAAACACATCAGCATAAAGTTAACTTGTATATATTGGCAAGATTGCAGTGCAAGTAACGACAAATAATTACGTAGATTAAAAAGTGGTTGCAGTAAGCTGTGTAATTGCACGTATGTACTTCGTTAATGACGTATTGTAAGTAAGTAGGTATTTGTGACAACAAGATTTCAAGTGAGACTTGTTCTATGTACATTGTACATATAGTTGCCCTGTTGTGGTAGTATAAAACTGATGCTAGTAAATGTACTGTAATACCAGGAAAAAGGATGGTAATATTATTATAGGCTAGGAGTGATGCCGAGTTACGGAGCACAATGGAACGGTTAGTTTGTTTAAATTTTATTATTTGTATGGTGCGGAATAGTATGGGATGAGAGTTAAGTGCATTTATGATACATATTAAAGGAATGGACTAAATTAAACTAGAATGGAAAATGAGGAAGATGTTGATGGGATGAATGGAACATTTAGCATTTACTGATGAGAGGAATAATGAGATTGCATGAGTTCTTTGTATTTCTCTGCTTCGTCTTTTCGTTGCTTGCAGTTCTAAGTTGTTGTGTGTATGCGGAGCTGTTTATAACTGTATGCATTTTATGGTATAAGGTACAATGTACAATGTAATCATTTTCTCGTTTGTTTACCGTACGGATCGTTAAGGTCTGTATACATACATGCATACACAGAATACACATAATGTTAGAATTTGTTTTGTTTTGCATTTTTATTGTTTAGACTACAAGTACTGTGTTGTGTAGTGTGTGCATACAACAATATTATATGTAAATAGAAATCAGCTCAACTGAAAAGCTTTGAAAGTTTCAATGTGTTTGTTAATCTTTTCTTTTAGAAAAACATATAATGAATATGACCTATACTTGGTGTATACTTATAGTAGCGAAAGAGATTGATGCTAAGTCGACTGAGAAAAGAACCAGATCTTTAGTTCTTTATTGCTATTCGTGTCGAAAATTAAAAATTATGAGCCATTAAACTGCATGAATAGAGTTACGAGTGAATACAAAGTAAGTCATGAAATGTTCTCGCAAGTCGCAACGAGTATTTGAGCAAGGCCGGTGAAAATTTATGAGAAATTAATTATGTAAACGGAAATTAATATTTGTTCGTAAGTACTAATGGTAATTGTAGTACCCACTAAAGATAAGTTGACGTAGGATTTATCGTTGATGCATATTACAGCTTAGTTAGTTGTTGGCCGTGTGTAATGTGTAATGTGTTTGTATGCGAACAATGCGTCTACCTAGTTATTAAGTGAAGGCAAAGGCAAGTTGCATTGGAATTCTTCTAACTAAATCACGAAATAATGAATTAGCCTGAATTGAAAAGAAATAAGAGATTATTAGGTGCATCAAGATAATGGGATGTAAAAATGATTGTGTTTTGCATACAGGGCAGCGTAATGGAGTGAATTGAATGGCTGTAATATAGGAATACACACACCAGCGTAGCAGATGATTCAAAGGAAAAACAAGATTATTTGTACCCACTTAATTATTTCTAGGAATGTTAATAGTTTTACCTGTTTAGAGGTGCAAATCAAGACTGGGTCTGTGGTTGAGTTTTTGTCGTCATTATGATTATTTATTAAATGGCAAGTGGAAGAAAAGCAAATGCGAAAGCTTAAAGCTTCAGCTAAACCACATTAACCTTCAAATCAAAACGACAGTTGCGAAACCACTAGAGAATTGAGTAAAGAGAGGCTTGAATTTAACTACATGTATTTGTAGTGCCCTGATGGCTAGACTTTGATACATGCAAGCAAACATAATAATATAAACTTCAACAAGCATTCAGTCTGCAGAAACAGAATATCGAGTAGTAGGTACCTGACTGGGTACCAAAGGCATTATGTAGATTCCGTGTTTGAAATGCACCCATCATGTTGTAGTAATAGACAACAGTTAATAGCATTTGTTCATACTCCCTCTGTTCCTCTGTTGTTTTCAACTCGGCGTAAAGGCGTTATTATGCTAATGCAAATGTTATTAATCTCACGTCTCGGCAAGATTGTTTACTTGTTAAGGATGTTTCAGGCATACTTGTTTTACTTAAATGTGGGGAGGGCTCTCAGATAAGAATAAGGCATATAACATTATCCGGATTTGCATACGTGTCCTTTCCTTTGCTTCTTCTATCGTAAAAATTATTCCTTACGGCTCACAAAAAATCCAGCAACACATTCTCGCATCGTTTGGCTATGGTTCTACAGATATTCTATGGCTCGTATTTCTATATCCCTCTCAGTGATTGACTGCAGACACACAGAACTGTTGTAGTTCTGTGTTGTGTTCTTTGTACTGCGTCTCCTCCTCATCATCGTGTGTTGTACATCTTGGCTGTACCTACGCCAAATTCACCAGTGCATCATATCCGCATCATGATTTCCAATCTCGAGATCAATTTCTGTCAATTTATATCAGGAATTGTATTTCAATTAATATTTGATAGCTAAAGGTCATGAAAATATTATCCCAGAAATTTTCTATGGGAATTAATGGTTGACATTGATCGTGCATATGGGAGAGTAGAATGGAAACGGCATTTGTTAGTGCAGTTGTATCGTTATGGTCAATCAAAAAGTTAATATTCTTGTAGTAGGTAATTGTGTAGTACTAGTAACAACTTGTGTAGTGTATTAATCTCATACTTATTGTTAGTTGGTTGTAAAATGATGAGTGTAGTTCTCTGTAAGAATAAAATGTAAATATAATAACAATACAATATAGAAAATTATCTGACACATACACACGTCTTTTTACAGTCAATCAATAGCAATCCTCTCTGTATTATATACTACTATTTCTTAAACCATATAATGATGAGGATGAGGGTGACAATGAAAAGTTGAAACTTGAATGTACATAGTAATCCTTGCATGCAGCAATGCATAGTATAAGTAAGGTAGTGGTAGTAGTATGAAGCATGAATAAGAAACTCGATACGGAGTCCACGTGGAAATTCTGTTTATTGATTGGACGAGTTATACCATGGCTGTCTTCTTCTTCACTGCACCTGTATTGTATGTATACGTATAATAATAAGATTTGGATTTTATAAGCAAAATAGTGAAAGAATATTTGATAGGTAGAGTTAGAGGTAGGAATAAATGCTATGTTTACTGTGTAGGTACTAGGTACCTCTGTGTACGTGTACTCTTGTTTAGTAAGACGAGTGTGGAGAATTAAGAGTTAAGAGAGTCGAGCAGTGCCCTGGATACGTTTGTTATAATATTGTAGCTGTGGATGAGACCGAAGTTGATTTGGTTGGTTTGCTGGTGCGACTTAACAAAATAACACCCAACCTAACCAACTGGTCTTTCATTATTATCTTGTATCATAATAAGAAAAATATAGTATGAATCCATGTACTGGGGCATTATAAAGCGTTTTTTATGTTGTTCGTAATGGCGTTGCATGTTTTACACGACATGGATGAATGTTGATGATTTGATTTGATGATGCGATGCATCATCTCTATGTACATTTACATTACTCACTACATACATTTTATAAAATGCATGCAATTCTGCTGTGTCGATGTGGATATAAGAAATAGGAGCTCCTGGCAAGAAGCAGACTCTTTTATTGATACGAGATCGTATATAGACTCATGCAGAGAAGCCAACATAGAGATACACTTTGTACCTACAATATATTTATACAATGTGTACATACTACGTCTGTAAAAGAACAATTTACAGAGTGTAGTGTGTAATGGTATAGGTAGCTGTAGTAGTGTGTGTGTTGAGGTAGAGTGAATTGCTTGTGGGCCAGGCCCAGGTCATCAGAGATCTGTTCGACTCTGTCGCCGTGAAATTACTGAATAATAAAAATGTAGCGATGGAACTTTCTTGTAGCGCAGATGATGCGATGTAGTTAATCTAATGAAACAAATAATTTAATACATTTTGATACATGATCGCCTAATGAGAAGAGTTGACGTGATCGTCTTTGAATTAAAATAGGAGTGGAAGATGATGATGAAGAAGAAGAAGGGTCAATGGGCTATGTTTGCATTACAACTCTGTCTTTCAAAATCAGATCAGATCAGTTTATTTTATTTTATATTGTGTGCTTGTAACTGTTGAGACGACTGGTCATTACTACAGATGAATTGAGTAATCTAATTTAAATAACGCTATACAACTAAACTAACTACAAATACAAGTCACAGTATTAGTCTGTTTTATTGTGTTGAATAGTGATGAGTACTAAAAGCACAAAACACGTTCAGTAGCTACAAAGACATTTGATAAGTGGTTGCTATGTATGTACTTACTTTTAGTGATATAGAGAGGGATAAAAAAGGAATGAATTTTGTTGCAAAAGAAATGGCACATGATACGATGGAGTGGATGAAATAAAGATGCGACGCAGTTGGCGACCAGTAGCTAGTTAATCTTCATTAGCATTATTGAACTGAGGGTAGATAGAATAAACATGTGTATGTGTACACACACGCAGTCAATACTCCACAAAAAACCTTAAGGTTATGCTCTTTATGTCAATATTCGTTTTATATCTTTCTTCAGCCTTACACGCTAAACTTTGTATTTGTAGCTTAGAAAGGGCCCAGACGGCTATACTGCAGCATTTATACACGTCCTGTGTGCATATTTTAAACTCACCTTCATTTCATCCACACTACATAACATACTTGAATGTATTACTTGCAAATAATCTATTTGTGTACAGTTGGTCCGACCCATAGGTTTATCTTTAATTATCTGTACACAGAATTGTGAATGCCGTGTATAGACATCAATATTCTGCGTAGGAATGAAAGATGACTTAAGTTGAGTGACTCAATGTGGTGCTCAATATACTTATTTGTCGTGTCGTCTTGTATGTGGCTTTTTATTATGTGCATATCTTTTACCCACTTTAATACGCTGTGTATACATTCTCTCTCTCACATTTCAAGAGAGTGTTATTTTGCTTTGAGTTGAGATATCTAATCTGTATGAACAAAATGAAGGGAGATATTAAAGTGGTTGAGCTAACATGCCTTATTAGCTGAGAGACCAGATTGACACGTCTTTATAATGCTGTCTTGTCTTGGTGTCATGTCTGTCTGGTGGAGTGTACATTTCTTCTACTCTGTTCAACTGAGCAGCAGATTAATGTTTGTGATAAAATTCTTGGTGTTTACTTTTACCTTAGCCAACTGACATTGTGCATTTGTAATGTTTATGTAATGACTTTGAAAAAACTAGTGCCCTCTCTTTACTTTGCATTTTTACACGTATCCTCAGCCTCTGACTCTGATCAAATAGAATTACCATTCCCACCCAAACTTCCATTTGTAATGAATGACCATATAGAGCAAACAAATAAATGCATTTGTCTCACTAATCACTTAATTACTACTCCATTAATTTGGCACATTCGAAAACAAGAAGGCAACTTTCTCTATCAGTAATTTTAGCGAATTAAAATTTGAATAATTGCCTTCTTTCTTTCTTTGCTCTAAATTGCCTATTGATGTTTTACGGGTTTCTAATCAAACGTAATCTATTAAGGAAATGAGGAAACCAGTTAACAGTTTAAAGGTTGTTGCATGCGATAGTCAGTATTCAGTAAGCTGAAAGCAGCGCTTCAAAAACTAATTAATTTTGCTGATTGATTGAGCCTTGTCAAGCTTATACACACACAACTTGTCAGTTGTGTTGCTTTGCAATATTTCAATACGTTGTGTTAATGAGTGTGTATGTAGTATGCAAATGAAATATATCCAATCATCGGAAATACTGCACCATGCATAGTGATAGGTAAAAGATTTACCAATTACCAACTTATACAAGATGTGTTTATTATATAGACACTATAAAATGATAAAATGAAGTTTACATATACACGTTTGGAGAGGATAATAGTATTGACATTTAGTATACTACACCAGAATGTAGGCAAATGGATTATCTACGCTGATAATTGTATATTAGCTCAACTAATGCAAATAGTAATGTATAGTAAAAGTAAACTAACTAATGCTTACACCGCGCATTGTTGTTCTGTTTAAATGCAATGTAAATATTCAGTGGCCAGAGGATGCATGCGTCAGTTTGTGCTTTGATTGGGAATCTACTACTAAATGTCAGATTAAATCTAGTTCCATGGTTGGTTGATTTTAATGAAAGTAGTAGATGTTGATAACACTTTTATTTTTATATAAGTATAAAGTGTAACCAGTACAAATGACAAATAATATCATGTGTATATTTATTATGCATACATATATTTAATATGTTGATTAAAAATAAGAGTCAACAAAAAAGATTGGTAGAATATACATGGTCCGCTCACGTAAAAGCATGCTGGGTGTACTGTACAGTGTACAGTGTACATATAAAGTAGTTATACACTTATTGTTAGTACTTCACATTCAATTTATTTAGACATTTGTCTTAATTCTGTTCTACGATCTAAAAGTTTACGTATAGCATGCGTAGGAATTAAGAGATCAAAATGAATTGAACTGATTGTAAATGTAATTTTGTGATTTGTTTGTTTTTTCAGACTGAAGTTGCTAAACGCCTCAACGCTATCATTGCACAAATATTGCCCTTCTTATCTCAAGAGGTGAGTGAATGTATCCACAATCGTTATGCTAATACTATTTCATATACTACAAATAAAAATAAAATGATACCCATAATATGGAAAAAAAATATTAAAATTGACTACAGTAGATTACTTTATTATATGAAAATCCACGTTAGAATGTGAACAATAACTGTGTGCAAATATAAATGTTGACAAGGAAAAATGAGATTTGTGAACTGTGCTTGTGCTTGTGCATTCCATGTCACACGACAAAGTATAAAGTAGATTGCCTCAGAACAAAGATAGAGATAATATTATCTGTCTGCTGTTTGATGGTAGTATTAATGTTACGGTAATTTTCCTTTTTGTTAAAGGAGTCATCAATAACTTGTATGTGAACACTCATCATCCCAACCTATTAAAAATTTCAGAATTCGTGTATGAGTTTTGTAGATAATAGTTTAGAGTGGAGATATATATTATTAGAGCAAGAGTAGGATTTTCATGAAGTCATCCACATCTCTGCAGGCTTTAGGCTTAGACTAACAAACAATATGGGATGTACAAAATATTGTAACGATGATTGTATTTAGGTCCATGAAATTGTCTAGTAATATCTGGTTCTGCAGGCTAATGTTAATGTTTGTTCACGTCCTGTTGAGGTGGTGGTAGGTATCGAGACTTGTTATGTGTGTGCATTCTTTTTAACATTAGCGAGCAAGCATGCAAAGCATAATGTAATAAAACAAATAGAAAGGAATAGCATGTTAGTTGTGTGTGTACAAGTACAAGCACAAAGTAAGCAAAAGAGCATAAGAGCCATTCTGGCTGTTGTGTTGGGTAGGTGTCGATGACGATGCGATTAGAAGAAAGGATATTGTTGTTGTATGTAATGGGCAGGCTTTTTTCTTGACTGCCGCAATATACTACCTTCTCATCTAAGGCGATAAACGGAAAGGAAAGGGCTTCTATTCTTTCTGCTTTTATGACTCTGTTGAACTTAGCTTAATTTACAAGACAGGTTTTTGACGAATTGTTTGTCAGGTTGGTTTATCCCTTCTTCTTTCTCTCTCTCTCTCTATTTTGTGTTTAAGAATGGTGTAGTGTGTTGTGTAGTATGTATCACTTGTCTGTTAGATTGTGTAAACTTCGTCTCATCATTAGAGCAGAATGAAATAAAGTATTAAGTATTAACGGTCGTAAGCATTTGATGTCGTGACTTAACGTGGCTTGTGTTACAGTCAAGTCGAATTAAGTCACGTCGAGCCAAATGCATATAGAAACGGAGATCCCTTCCACTTAAAAAACTTTTAATGGATGATTTGATTTGAACGCTTACGGAATGAGGAATCAGTTGGGAAAATACGTACGTCATTCTTGACTCTGGTGTATAATGTTTATCTAAAGAGATAGTTGGTTAGGTTAGGTTTAGTTTTGGTTTTAGGTAGTTGACTTTCCACTCAGACTACACACCACACCAGACACCAAACCACGCAGAGATTATTGTTTTCCATCATTCTTCTCTGGGCTATGGTATTTCTACTCTACTATCGAGGTTAATACGTTTCGTTCGTTTCTTGCTTTAACTAATATTGAAAAATATGATAAAAATGTGGAAGATAATAATATTATGCTTAACCTGAGATGAGTAACCGCCCAAGTTTTTATTCAAGGTTGAGCCTTAATTGTTAATTTGAATAATTTGTAATCTGTGTGAGACTGAGAAGGAACAGAGGAGATAGATCTTAAAAATTGAAAATTATTATTCTCTCGCCGTTCTTGAAGGTTTTTATGTATTTTAGTGACAACAGCTCAGGCAAGCTTGTTTATACTTGTGAAGATGTGAGATGAACATCAAATAGAACGTGAAATGTTCTTGAAATCAGTTCTTGTATTTGTATGGACTCATAGCGTCAGTGATGTTATAGATGTTCATATTAGACATTTTGTAGTTACACTTTGGATATGCGTTTAGATATGAGATAGGATCTGCGGCAGTAAATTATAGAGGAAGATCAATAGTGAGTGCAGAGTGCGGGATGTGGTGACTTGAGTACTGAAATAAAAAGAGATGAGATGAGAGCCCAGAGAATTTTAATAGCGGCTAGTCCATTTGGTTTATTAGCGAGTGGGATTTATATAGCACTTTCATCAAGCAGCGACGAGCTCGGTAACCAAACCGAATATTATTCCCTTAACGTTTCTACCTACCTCATTCACGATCAAATCATAAGATAGCTCTACAGCAAAAGAGTAATTGCCTTTCGATTCATCGCCAAATTAGGAAGTATTTAAGAATGCAAATGTGCAAATAAAATGTTTGCCGCGTATTGTTAAAGAGTGTGGAGTACACTGCTCAAGTCGTAAGTTAAAAAGAAGGGTGTTTAATTACGTAGCTCTTGTTACGCCTCCGTTTCTCTCCTCGCCAAATGTAGTCTTGTACACTAAATTGAAATGGATTGAATTATGATGATGATAATGATGAGAAGTATTAACAATGTTTTTCTCTTGTTTTCCTTTCATGCTCGAATCACTTCAAACATGGACATGAATTGTGATTTCGGACATGCAGCATCAACAGCAAGTTGCGACAGCTGTGGAAAGAGCTAAGCAAGTCACGATGACCGAACTGAATGCTATCATTGGGGTAAGTTCATCTTTTTTGATGTCTATCACTTCGTTTTCATTTTGGTTGTGTGGTCAAGACAAGAATATTGTTTTATTTGGTATTCCTTTGTAAAAACGTCTGTTATGCCGTCTTTTGTGGTGTGCAGCTTTGGTGTTGCATTGCATCCCTTACACACACAATTATAAAAGCTTAAGCTTGTTGTTTGTGTTTAGTGTCCAGTCCATGTAGTAGTTAGAGTCTAGAGTACACTGTGCTTACTAAACAACATCAGGTACTACTGCCAAATAAATATTATTCATGAATTTTTTATTTTCTTTGGGATTACTTGATTAACACAATTTTATAACAGCAGTTGCTGTTTTACGTTATGTTCCTTACAACAATAATAAAACTTTCGATACCTACTTATACTTTATGAAACAAGAACTGAAGAAGTTAAGCACTTTCAGTGAAAAGTTGTAGCAAAGGGTTCTTTTAGATATCAGGAACTCGGAATTACCTCTTTTTTCCCCATATACC
>JAQFYB010006305.1:0-12465 GCA_034694085.1 Pogonognathellus longicornis | reverse complement strand
GCTGGGTTGGGTTGGCATGCTCGAGGAGCCAGATAGGGTTGGGCTGGAAAAAGGCGACCCTCTAGACGCTCTACTACTCATGTATAAATCATAATTTTAAACTTTAATAAAAAATTACCGGATTTAAAAAAAATCGGTATATGTACAGAAAAGCAGCTCCATTACAAGGAGATTTCATAAAAAATACTGTACATGCTTTGAAAAATTTATTTTGCCCGCAATCGAGAAAGGAAGGTTTTGGGAAATCGAGAATAGGAGCTACATATAACGTCAGAAGGAAGCTATCCACCGAACCCAAACTTCGGTCTTCGGAGGCCTATAAAAACTATCATGGAACAATATACATTTCATTCAAAAACTGATAGCATTCATCCAATTTCATCACAGTGTGTACGGTGAATACTATATGTAAGTAAAAGCATATGGACCATGTGAGGTAAACGTCATTGCATCTATAGTTAAGTACAGTTTGAATACTTTTTTGTTGGCGTAGCGAATAACCTTTCATTATTGACATTGCAGAGAGTGTGCCGTGTTTTGCTACACGTGTTTCCTGGTTGTTCTGCATGGAGGTCGTCATAATATATTTATCCTTTGCTTTATCTTTTTTTTTACATGCATTTTTACTTTCATTACCTACAACATTGCTAATAATTTAAATTGAAGACACACAACTTGCTGTTATAGGTAGGTAATCCAGCTTTTATAAATAAACGGCATAAAGTGAAATCAGTCGAAACAACCATCTTTAAACTTGAAAGAGTCGGTACTTAATAGGATATTCACGAGGTTATAAATGTTCTTTAAACTCTACCTTTTTTTAACTTAATCTGAACAATTTTGAACCGGTATTTTAGAAAAATTTTTGTAATAAGAAAAAAACACTAAAAACACATAGGGGAATAATTTGCTGAGAACAACAATAAATAAAACCACTACTGTCAACCTAAAGAGTTATTTTAATGTGCGTAATAGTATTGCTAAATTTTTGTTTTTAATATATTCCTTCAATTATAATTATTGGGCTAAAATTACATGAATAATGTTTAGCAGTTTTTTATAGTTAACAAGGGTCTTTAAGCAGACACTCACAAGGGGGCTACAATGCTTCACAAATACATGATCGGAGCGGTTAAATTGTACAAGACTTTATATATTAAAACCGGATTTTGCATTTTTGACTTCTTTTATTACAAGAAGAAAAATGAACCTCAACTCAAATGCCTAGTAACACCGAAAAAGTGGAGGCGAGTCTTGTTTATGGTCGGAATAGCTAATACAATCCTCATATCCATGTTTCTTTCATATCTTGTCATCAAAAAAATTAGCGTTTCTTCGTCAATGCTGGAAATTGGTAAAATAACTCCACAACTAATTTACATTGTTTCTTTATTGCTGGAGGGATTGCCATGCATGTTGTCAATTATGAAAGATTTCGACAAATTGGCGCAAATCTTCAATCTGGTATTACAGATGGATAGACATTTTGACGGTATTTTTTACAATATGAAAATATATATTATATCAAAAGTTACTCTTATGTGTGTGTAATCTTAGAATAATGACTAATATTACTGATGATATCAATAATATTTAATTTTTAAAATTATTACAGAACTTTTCAAAGTGGAAAGAAAAACACTCAAACAAAACAAATGGCATGGTATTAGTGGATTGGCACTCTCGTCTCTTTTAAATGGCACTGCGCTCCTAGCAATTCTGTGTGCTTTGGCTCCAGCTCTCGAACGACCAGATCCACAAAGGATTATAATCCGGCATTCATTGGCTGAAATTTTGGGTTACCCGAGTTTGACTGGAGATTTCATTCATTTCAGATTGATTACTGCCTTGTGGGTGCTGCTGGCGTCTATTCAACTACTTTCTGCAATGCTCATCTACTTACTCTGTACAATTTTATTTCTGCAAGTTATTCAATCCTGGCTCTCGTTTTTCGATCAATTTCAATTGGATGATGAACGGATACGTATGGCCTACAGAATGCTGTATATTGTCAACCAAGAAGGCAATAGCTGCGCTGCACTTGTTGCTCCCACAAAGGTCTTTTCAGGTCAACTACTGGTGGTTTCCAGTTTATTTGGCAGCGTCAAATTGTTCGGAATTTTGGAAATGCCCGCTTATTTCTTTCTACCGTTATTTTCCATCATTTCTATAGTCATTGTGGTAATGTTAATTCCAAAAGCATCAGTCGCTCACACAATCTCACTTGGATTGATAAAGCAGTGGTTACATTCCCCACACAAATATGTACGGAAATTCGGTAAAAGTTGCCTACCAATTGGAGTTAATGTTGGTCCGTTTTTCACTGTCAAGCATAACACCACTGTCACGTTCATGAGAATTGCCTTGGATAACACCATAGATTTGCTGGTGTCTGTATAATGTATAAGAAGTATAGACATCAAGCAATGCTGTGTACGTAGTAGAGTTGGGGGCGGGCTCGATTTTTAAAAACCGACTCTAACGGCAACCATTTTCTTGTAGTATCGAAGTCAACCCAAGCTCGTTTTAACTCCGAAAGTATATTCCAATCCCGTTCCACTCTTGACTCAAACCCATTTTTAATTCAAGAAAAAATTATGTCTATCAAGCAGCCTTTTGTTGGGTGAAAATGTAAATCATTCCCAAAAATACCGCGAAAACCGTTCTATCAACATCCATCTCTAGTGCACATGACCCACATCCACCCAAACTTTTGAAGCTGGTATGTTTTAACATGAATAGGTAAAATTTGAGCAGGGCACAAAAACAATGTAATGGGCCGTTTGTCCTATAGAGGTATATAGAAAGTGTCAATACTCTAGTAAATGCTTTCTGTGGTCAAACGGCTAGCAAGTTTATTGATAACCTCAAACGTCATCAACGTAAAGTAAACACGTCAGTTGCATGTTCTCTATATTCTCGTTATGGCCCCTCTCTTTTCACAATTTCAAATTTGGCTTGAAGAGCCAACAAAAGAAAGCAACCACCACCTGACAATGGTACGTATCATACAGTGATAAATGGGTTAACTATCACATTTAACGGTTTATATGTAGCATTATTATCTGTGAATTTGGGGTAATGTAATTATTATAAGAAGATTTTAACAAAACTTTAATCTAACATATGAATTAGGTATATACATGTCTTGGTATAGTGAGTTAATAATCTTAAATATTCTGTAGTCGCTTCCACATTTTTGCGCAAATAATTCAGTAAATAGTGAGTGCACTTGTAGCATAAAAAAGCCTTACGTTTTAGCACAGTTTGAGCATGTGAATAGAGGGTATGGATACTATGCAAATGGATATAATATTTTAAGAATCTTTGGTTTATCATTATATTTTGTATCTTATCTAGCTTACAGCGATGAATTTTTTAAACGTCTCTGTCACTTAGATTAGATGTTTTACAGACATGTTTGAACTTTAAAATTGGTTTATCTTTTATATTGTATTTTGTACAGCCACAAGTAGAACTCCCATATTACTAATAAAGTAATACAAATTGTAGTATTTTTCTGTCCATAAGTGATTGCTTAACGGGAGAATAAAGATTCTATTCTATTCTTCATAGGTACAATAATAATTAATTTGCTTTTTAACTTGCATATAATACAAAGTCCTTACACGATGGCATTTATATCTGGAATACATTATTGATGTTGTACTGTCTGACATTGAACAAAAGAATGTCTTGCATCTTGCAATAAACTAACCTAGAGGTAAATTGGGGTGCTGAATTCGAAACAAATCTCAAATGGGCTTCTTTTTCAATAAATTTACGAAAATCGAAACAAACCCATATAAGTTACTAAACAGTAAACTATCGCTAATTTTTACAACAGTTAATAATAGTTAATACTCATCTCTAGGCGTATCAAAATATAAATCCGGACAATTTATTGTTTTCTTCAGCAGTTATTTATTACCAGGATATTTCCAACGCTACCGTAAATAAATAGCCTGTTATGAAGCTTTTTTTAAATTTTCGCTTTTTTATTTGGATCTAAATTAGATCCAACTTTTCATTATTAGTAGCGTCAGCTACTACTAGATATGATTTGTCTGTCTGTGTGTCTGTATGTCTGGACGTCTGGACGTCTGTAGGTTTGTGCACTTTTACCATACAGGACTATACACGTATCTGCGACACTATTAACCATGCGCTCTCGGAACAAAAGTCATAAAAATGATATAATAGTATCCAGTAGCACCAGGAGGGAGGGTCAAGAGAGCACATGCCCCCTCGGAACAAAAGTCATAAAGATGATAAAATACTATCTAGTAGCACCAGAAGAGGGGTCAAGGAGGCATATGCCCCCTTGGAAAGTCATAAAAATGATATAATAGTATCTAGTAGCACCAGGAGGGGGGGGGGGTCAAGGGGGCACATGTCCCCTCGGAATAAAAGTCATAAAAATGATAAAATAGTATCTAGTAGCACCAGGAGGGGGGTCGAGCCCCAACAACTGACGCTACTCAGTTACATCTGTTTTACCAGTTTATTTACAAGTGCAATTAAAGATTTATGTTTACATAAAACACACAATACATATTATTTACATTACAAAAATTACAGTAGCCTTGTATCTCCGAGAGAAGAAACAAAGACATTTTCTCAATACTTCATGCAGTAATATTTTTTGAAATCTCCGAAAACCAGGACCAATAAATTTTCAATCAAGAGGGAAGCTTAATGCTACTATAGGATTAAAAATGTAAATAATGTTACTTTTCCCATTTTAACACAAACCATGAATTTTGAGAGATTTAAGTAGGTACTGTTTGGTTTAGGTTAGAAAGGCCAGTTCTCTCATGAGAACTCGTAGGGGTCAGACCTCCTATTTTATAGCAAGAGATCTTTCCTGCATCTATGGATTCAAGATCAAGACTTGGAATACACATCATTTTGTTGTTGATTTGCATATAATTGCATATAAAAATACCTCACTCACCGAGTCATTCACAGCATCATCATATTGCATGTCAATATCGTCTAAAGTAGCAGTAGAGAACCAGGGCCGTACCCAGGATTTCTCTTTGGGGGAGGCTAGCTGGAAACGCATGGCAAAATGTTATTATACCTATATGAAATATGAAAAATTTGTCAATTTTTGTATGATACATTTGAGCAAATTTGGGAAAAATAAACAAAAAAATTCGCATTCCAACCACCGTGGTCAGACTGGTATGGTGGTTTAAATATTCATTTGTATACTTATGCCACATTCATTAATCATCTTACGTAAATTCATAAATATATTCTCGCCTTACAACAATTTTGATAATCTGATTAATGAAATTGAAACTGCTGAATGCGACTCATCTTGTTATCTTTGAAATTAATACACATAATATATTACCTGAGATGAAAAACACAGTATTTGGAAACTTATATGTGTATATCTGTAGATACATAAACTTACCCATGTATTATACTGTTGATTATTAATATTGACGTGAGAAGGAATAATAATATGTTGATACCCATATTATTAATTTCTTTATACTAAATATTGTACAAAATAATAGGAATCCACTTTTACGCATGTATATTGATATCTACCTAACTATTTTCTTATATTAATAATTATTATTAGGTTTATATATACGTCATAACTTAAACATGAAGGTCAATGTGTATAATTCTGCGAGTTAAATCTTAAATTTTAAAAATGTATTTAATCTGCCGTTGAGGGGTGTATCCAGGTCAAACATGGGTGGCTTGAACGTGGGTGGGAAGGTGTTATATAAGTCATTTTTCCAAAAATATGACGAAAAAAATTAAAATATTTACGAAAATTTGGCCAAAAGTTTCGTAAATTTAGGTAAAAATCAATGTAAATTGCTACAAAATCGCGCGTAGCATTAAAATTTTCGTGATTTTCTGCATTTTCATAGCAAAAATAAGGACTTTTTTTTAATTTCGGGAGCCAGATTTTATCTAGTCTAAAGTCGAAAAATTTGGGGGGAGGGCTTCATCACCAAAGCCCCCTCCTAAATGCACCACTGCGTGCCGTTATTAGCTTATAATGCTTATCTATATTTTTCTCAACTGGTGACTGCATTCTTAGTAATCAGTAAAATATTTAGCATACAGTAATAGTGAGAATCTTGCATACGAGAATCCCATGTCAATGTTAAAATAACTAATGTAAAATTAAGTTTTAAGTGTGCAGAGTTCAAAAGCATGATAATTCTATGTATACTACCTAATAGAGTTATGATTATCAAATATTGTGCGATTCATTAAATAACACTCATTTCTCCTAATTAATCCATAGTTCCAATGCTGAGGACCACGACATAACATTATTACTATACAGTACACTCAATGTAGCAGTGTATAATATTATTATATAATTTATTGCACGGTGAATATTGTCATTTCTTAGTGGTACATTACATATAGTTTCAATCAAAATATTAATAGAACTTAATTATTACTTTCAAACAGCCACTGGGATTCACTTCACACTGTTCACACAATACAAGCAAAATAGAAGTTTTCGTCATTGTGAATGTATTCATTGTTTTTTCAAGACTCCAATTACAAAATAAAATTAACAAAAAAAGTTCAACTTTAATATGAACAAAATATTTATTTCAACCTTTTCCACTTTTGTTTCTTTATTACTGATAATTTGCAACTGTGATGCAACAGGAAGTCATACACAGAAAACTACGGTAAGATAAAAGAAAGAATTTAGAGAGGAAATGGCCTTATTAATAATTTGGGAAAATGGTGAATATATAATAATGTTAAAACCACAACATAGTTTCCTTAAATGACTATAATTATATAGTTCATTTATTTTTTCAGGAAATCATAGAATCCAAAAGTGATAACAATGTCGTATATATTTTACTCGTTGGATTATCAGGAAGTGGCAAGTCTTCTACGGTAATAACTTTTATAGCATTGATTTCAAATCATAAAAAAACATGATATAAGTAAATACACAGGTATGAGAAATTTTTTAATTTTCTCTTTTATATTATTATAAGAAATTATGATAAAAAATTAGTATAAAAATTGGAGATTTGGTATTTATATTTATTAGATAAATTTACTATTCGACACAAATATCGCTGAAGTGGGAGACTCAACTTCAACAACATCAGAAATCTTTGAGTACAAAGTTACATTAGCAAACAACAATGAAACTGAACTGAGAGTAATTGATACACCCGGAATGGAGGACACACGAGGACTAGAAAACGATGCAAGATTTCTCGCCACATTAGAAAAATATCTAAAATCTCATACAGAACTCCGTCATCGTCCTCCAGATGTTGTTTTGATTTTTGCACGATTTGACGACAACAGAATTTATGGAGAGGGTGCAAAATTTGTAAAAATGCTGAAAGGCATCGGAATTCTGAACGCTGAGCTCGTTACCCCCGAATACAGTAATTTGATTTTTGTGTTGACACATTTCATGGGTGTCGCAGAAAAAGACACAAAAAATCCTGAACCACAAAAATTGAACATTGAAAAAGCAATAACAGACTTCTCATTGTTTCCATCACCAATCCGAATTTCACTTGCTGAAAATAAAGGGGAGGAACAAGAATTGGAGAGAGTTGATTTGGGATTTGAATTGCCCAATGGAGAAATATATCCTCATAATCTCTGTGAATCTATCCAACAAATTTTATCGCATTCCTCAGTGAATAAAAGTGAATATTTGTCTTCCGTATGTTTTAAAAACAATTCAAATGCAAATGTGCAATTTGTCTCTAAGGTTGCGTTGATGAGAATGGATGACTCGAGAGTCATTCAATTGTTAGAAAAACTCACGGTTGCCAATTTGAAAACGGAAGATACAGAAATTTCCCAAAAACTGTCCAATGCATTCGAAAGTTTACCGGGTAGAGCATGTCTTCCAAAAGACACCCTTCAATATCTCCAGAAAGCTCTGCATCTTAGACTTATATCGAAACTGTCGGATTTACCACAAACAAATAAAAACATAGCAAAATTATTCAGAGAGTTAGGTCGGATTCAAGATGTTGAATTGATGATGAAAGCCTCTTTTCAAATTGAGGTTCCGATATTACCCTTCAGCCATATGGTTGGTAATGGCTATGATGTCTCAGAAGATTTTATAATGAAAACTACACCCTTGGATTTTAAAAAGAAACCAATGATCCTATCACCGTTATTAGGATACCGAATTCCATTTTGTGTCAGTGTGGCACCTTATGCAGATACAAAACTCTTTTATGAAAAATTTTCAACCGAGATTGAATATTTAAATCATAGACAAACTTGCCTTGGAATTCACAAAGATAACATGATAAAGAATTTACCCGTGCAAATAAAACCCGGATTTAATATAATTTCTCGCGGGAACTGTTCTTCCCTTCTCATTGAATTCAGAATTTTAAAATTTGAGTTGCAAAATGTTGACTTTAGTCGTGAGTTTTTGACAAAGCTTGAAGGTTTGCCCGAATTTAATATTTCTGTCCCCAGGTCAATTCAGAAATGGCATGGGTTTTTAAATGAATATGGAACACATTTAGTAGTTTCAGCTTACGCTGGAGGTTCCATTGAAATTACTATTCCAGATTACCCTTGTTCTTTGTCAAAGGATTTAGTAGCCGATTTACGAAATCTTATGAAAGGTAAGGAAGGTGCACACGCCTGTGTTAATTCCACACTGAACCATGCAAAACTGAAGTTCAGTGGCGGAGATTCTCAGTTTTATTCAGAAAATGCCTGCGTTTTCTTCGGGGAAACGCAAACCAAGTCGTTGCACGATTTGTGGAGGGGCTCATTGATAAATACGCCATCCACGCTTTACAATGATATAAAACTCAAACCAATTGTGGAATTCCTTCGGAATGCGGGACACATTTTGTTGGTCGATAAAATGCAAAAGGCGTTAAAGTTTTTTCTGCAAGAGTCAACGAATGAACATCCATTGGTGTCTAATATTCAGACATGCGAGACAGAGAAAACAAATTTAGTAGCATCAGTAGAAAAACTTCAACTGGATAAAAGCAAAGAAGAAAAGAATAGTTTAGACATCACTCAGCAACTTCTCAGTACTAAGCAAGTCTTAGCTGAAACAAAAATTCAACTGGAAAATGAAAAAGGAACTAGTCAACTTTTTAAACAGAATTCCTTAGACTCTAAATCCAAAGAAGCATGTTTAAAATCAATGCTTGAAAGCGAACAGCGAAATTCTGAAAGTTTAAAGCAGATCATTACTCAATTGGAATCTAGGACAAGTTCTCTCCTCCAACAAAGTTTAACTTCTTGTGACTCTTGCAAAACTTGTTTGACCTCAGACCACGGATCCCATCATCACCATCGTCGTCGTGATTTTCATGGTGGTCATTATAATCGCAGACTTACTGATTGTCAAAGTCAAGGCTTATGTTAATATTGGGAACAAAAATTGTTTAATTACTAACTACATAAATGACAGTAAAATAAAATAAAATAGCAAATTCAAGTAAGGCGATGTTGTTCATTATTATCATTATTAAATCAATAGATTAATTGTTTTTATTGTGTGAAATAATAATCAAATCCAAAAATTATTTTCAATTTCAAAAAATGTAAAAATTAGATGAATTTTTTCTCATTACGTGTAATTTGATGCATTTTATGGTGAATTTGCAAATTTGTTCAATTTTTTTCCCTTTAGGAGTAAAGTTAGGGTATGGAAAAATAATCCCCCCCCCCCCCCGCCGTCAGGGTCAAGTTCCCTAGGAAATTAAGCTTTTTCCAAGCCCGGGCTTATATTGAGAAATAAGTAGTTGGTTCAAAGCAAGTGTATTTTAAATAATACAATTGTATTTTGCGTAAAGAGAATACATAATGTGTTTAAACTGTTTGTGTAGTTTAGTGTATAAATGTTTGTAGTTGCATTTGGAAAGTCATGTATTTTGCCCATCCCTGATAGGCATAGTTAGGATAAGCAGGTAAAAGCCTGTCTATTTCTCTGAATCCTACGATAGGCACACTGCGCATCTAGACGTTTCATGCAATAAGAAGCGTATAATATTTTATTATATACAAAATCCTATCGTAAATAAATTACTATTTGCCTATTTTTTGGTTTTTATTGCATATTTTGACCGTTTAGGATGCAATGATGCCTATTTTGAAAGTTTTTGGCTACAATCATCTGTATATATAACCAATTTTCGTCAAACTTTATTTTTAGTCACGGTTGCAAAAGTTGAACTTGAATATAATATGGCAAGACTTGACGGCAGAGGCTAAACTACGATGGTGCTAGGTGGTGCGTTGACCCAGGGCCCACAGGTCATAGGGGCCCCCAAAAGAACAATATTTAATAAAAGAAAGATTATTTTGTCCCAAAACTGCAAAAATATCGTAAAATTTTTCGCGCTACGCGCGAATGTGATGTACATTACATTGTTTTTCACACAAAAATTGGTTCTTGCGTAGGGGCCTCCAACTTATAGTAACGCCAGTGAATGTAGAGTCACAAATCTACGACAATAGACATTAACGCTATCTAAACGATGTATAGATTTATTGCCTCTTTATAGTACAGGGCCCACTGAAGCGAAAATGATGATTTTGAACCAGGGCCCACTGAACCCAGGATAGCCACTGCTTGACGGACTTGAGACGATAATTACTGAGACAAATATATAGCACCACCAAATCCCCGTTGTACTTGCTGCGAATATTTATTCAGTCTGACTTTAATTTTGTCTTAAATAGTTAGTTAACAATAGTCATTCACTTCTTCATTGAAATAAGCAAAACACTAGCAAGTGCACTATTGACTTTTGAATAGGTATGTTCTACTAAATAATGTGGATGTGAATGTAGCTTAGCGTTGAATTTTACAGTATAACACAGGAGAAAGAACCCGAAACATTTAGAATCAAGGCCGTAAGGAGAGGGCAGCAGGAGTTACATCCTTCAATTAAGTTCGCTCTAATCCCGAATTTTATGCATTTTAGATTGATGGGCTTCCTTAGCTCAAATTTTTCGCACAATCACTTTTGTACTACAAATCTCAATTTGGCTCCTCCAGAAATACAATTGTCGATATGGAGATACGGCCATGTTATTTGGTGTAAAAATCTAATTGGTTTCCCTTTGGAAGTTTGCAGTACGCGGATCATTCAGGAGATAGTATATAGATATAAGATGTAAGTTAAAAAACAGCAAATTATGCTAATGAATATAAGGTATTGAATATACAAATAATTGCGGGACATGTTTATTTTAAGCAATAAAATATAATTACTATAGCATACATTAGAACGAAAATAATTACTTATTTTCCTAACTATTGCTTATGAGAATGGGCTGGTGGTTAAAATGGCGAGGTCGACTAGGTGTTAGTAATCAGACCATAATAGAATAAATATTGGTGAGCTAATTTTAAAATAAGATCTTTTCTTTATATAACAGTGACTGAAGATAAACCATTGTGACGTTTGAAAATGCAGCAGTTTTAAAGATATAATTATTATTAATAAATTTTAAATTTTCCAATTTATTACAAATGTTCATTTATATACACCCGTATAACTGTTTGAAAATTGTAAAATAATTAAGTAATAAATTAAATGAAAAAACTCAAACAAGTGAAACACTAAAAATTAATTCATTTTACAGTGTCAGAATTTTGTTCTTCGGCTTTCTGAGACTCCTCTTTCCCTTCAGCAGATTGTTTCTCAGCCAGGTTTCCACTGTTCTGGTTATTTGACACTGCATTCGCATGGACGGCCAAATGAGAATGCCACCCAATAGAGGGATGACTTTGATTCCATCCATTTGATGGGGCTGTTCCCCAACCAGTGGAATTATTTGACCATCCATTTCCACTTGACCAACCATTCGTGTAGTTTTCGAAGGGAGGAGGATAAGGGCCATGGTATGCGCTATCACATTGTGCCAGTTGTAGCTGATGCAGAGGGATGCCGTATTTCTTGGCCATTTCCACAAAGACAGCAACTGCTTCTTGGGACGGGTAGGGTTGAGTTGTGGTTAATTCGATCGTAGAAAATAAACGATCCACACATAAATAGAAGATTGCATACATTTCGTTGTCAGTCGCCAACACGAAACCTCTGTGACCAGCTATATTGGAAAAATATTACCAACAAATTTGTTTAATACAAATTAACAGTAATTATGTGAACTGATAACCGATCCTGTATAATATTATAGATTGCCAGAAAATTTGCCGTTGAATTTCACGAAATTATTTCAAAAATGATCTTAAATCTATAATAATATGCGGACCATAGAGGAAGAAAAAAAATCAGGATGAAGTTTTGTTTTCATCCAAAAGATAATACATATAAAATATATAGTATCGGTAATTAAATTGTAAAATAAGATTACCAAAACCAGCAGAAACATTGACGCCTAATTTTCCCAGGATATTCAAACTTAACGGGTAGTCCAGGAGAATGAGACTGTTGATTTTGGAGAGTTTTCAGAACGTTGGGC
>JAQFYB010006304.1:0-12467 GCA_034694085.1 Pogonognathellus longicornis | reverse complement strand
CGCGAGCTGTAGTGTGCTCGAGCAGTAGTGTAAGCCGAGCAGTAGTGTGCACCGAGCAGTAGCGTACGGGAACCCATGCATGGTAGGTATATGTAATGTATACCTACCTACTTTATTTAGAACAGTGACAGCGAGCGACCTGTACTGTACATTTATACAATGCATTTTTGAACTCTAAAGGAAATTACGTCAATTTAGCCGAATTGTATTTTTTTTCTTTCTTTCATTTTCCCCTTTGAGTAATGGATACACAGGAAACAGGCTTAATATAAGGGTTGGCGAAAAATTGTTCTTTGTCGTTGTTTACGAAAGTATTATACAATGATACATATTATTGGATTTGGTTAAAATTAAGACGAAGCGTAGAAAAAGGCGAAGATTATGTTAATGACATTAGAGGAAGAAACGTGTGCGTGCAAAGGGAAAGTGGTGTCCGAGCCGAAAGATTTCTAAATGGTTAAACATAAATGTGGTTATACACAAAGGAATGCATTTTATTTAGGCAGTCGTAAAAAAGACGGAAAGAAGTGCAAATCGTGGTAATGCAATGTAGTGGTGGCTCTACGAGCACTACCTAATATCCTTGTTCACATACATAGGTCGTGAGTGGAAGCTGTGTAGTGGTAAGCAGTAAACTAAACATAACGTAATGTTAGAAAAGTACAATAGTAATCCGGACAAGGCTAGGCGAGTTAGTGAGACTGGCAATAAGAAGAAGAATATGAATTATGGACATTGCGGTGTAAGATAATGTAGGCAAGTGGGGGACTCGAAGAGAAGGGAAAAAGACGAAATTTCATTTCCTTGGAGTGGGAGGCACGCGATATCTGTCAACTTTTTGAAATGTATGTGCAAGGGTCCATAATGTATTACAATATCCCTTTCCTTATAACATAATATGTACTTCTTCCAATTCTACATTTCAACTTGCTATAAGTATATGCAAGCTTATTTTTCTTATGTATCTACTCTCCTAATACATACATACACTATGTATATTCTATTTCTACATGGTGTATCTATATCCAACAGCACTCGCTCAGATTCACTACTGTCACTATGCTACTTACAACAGACACTTCTTCGTTGTACAACTTCTATTTGTATTTCCACAGCCTGACTACACCGTTAGTACGAATAGCTGCTATTACATAAGTACTTTCCCTCAGTTTGTTCTTTTTCTTCTTTCCACCTCACACAGCTCCTCGCTCCCATTTTTCTCGCCTTTCCACTCATCTCTCCTTCTTATACAAATACGAACACTACCTCATCCTCTATTTTGTCTCTCTTCATTCTCAAGCTAAAATACACAGGGATATATACCTACTGCTCCATTCTTCTTTACTTTTTGTCCCGACGAGTTTACTCAGAGTCTGTTTCTCTCTGATATCAAAATATGATTGTGTTTATAGGAGGCCAATTTAATAATGCTCTAACGTAACTTTCACTACGGTTTACTACTGAATCTAAGTATCTACATGTATACCTAAAAGCCTGAAATAGAGCCTGTCTATCTGTGTGTTTGTTAAGACTAACTCAACCTTACTAAATGCAAGGAATAAGAAAAAGAATTTTTGCACTGTAAAGTAAAAACTCAAAGCAAATAATAATATTGAAAAACTGTGTATATACATACTTAGCATAGGTAGTTACTCTATACCTACATAAGTATCTGTATATGCAGACACTAGCTTCATAGAGACAATTTACTATAAAATGTAATAAGCAGTAGTATTTACATGCGTCATGTCAGATTCCTATCTGTCACCCTCTTGTGTGTGATTCTCAGTGAAAAACACGTTTGTATATTTACTAACAATACTTAGGTATACCTATAGAACACAACGCTTGTAACAGCGAATTATACTGTCGCATATTTTGTTGGCCCATAACCTTAAAACATTCCGTGACTCTATATATAGGAATGCATAATTCCCTAATACTGTATACGAGTAGGTACATAAAACCTAGTAGCACTTATGAGTTCATAATATGTATACCTACCTATACTCAATTCAAATTGATACCATGTATAAATGTTGCTTAGACTAGTATATCTACAGACAGTGTAACCAGTATAAAATATCTGCATAAATATGTATTCATAAAACAGTGGATGAATTTTCATCAGAAAGCGAGTTGAGAGGAGTATGGAAGGTCTGACAGTAGCCAGCTATCTATTTGCGGATTGTAAGAGTCTCTCTGGATGAAATGGTCTGATCTGGTCTGACTACGTACATAATATTTCCGTTTGAAAGGTTGTGTTATGAAATGAAATGATATAAAACGTTAGTGCTATAATATCTGCATGTATACAGTGTTCGTGTAACTCAGAAAGTGTGTAGTTGACTTGTAATCTGGCCTTATACACACGCACGAAGCCAGCCCAAGAGATAGAATAAGCTTGCTACAAAAGATGTACGGAATGGATGGAGTGCTGGTTGTTGAAGCACTCGTAGTAGTTACATATATCAGTACTTTGCAATCCATATTTGCTGTTTCAGCAGAGAATATTTCTCAAAGTGGAACGGCCAACTGACACACACTGACACTTCGTTTTTCTTCCAACAGGCCAAGCAACCCATTCAAAAACTGACTTTCCCATTCTGGCATTCTCTATCATATCATATCCCTCTCCCTGCCTCTTTCCTTTCCCAAAACGACCATTATAAGGAATACACAGTGAGTCTATAAGTATCACTATGTATCTGTATGTATGTGATTGTGCAATGTATTTGATACACTGCATTTGTTAGTATAGCCAATAGTTTGTTATATAGCAAATAGCAATATAAAGGCAGTTGTAAAATACATAATATTATTACATGTTATATTATAGTACACTGGTAGAAATGATGAAAGTACAAGTACAAGTGCATAGTTACTTAGCTGTGTCTAGTGTCTACACTGTGTAAATTGTGAGTGAGTATAGAAGTAGTAAAAGGAAGGCAGAACGAGATGAGATGTTTTCTTATGGAGACTGTCTCTGTCTGCTCTGCTTCTCTTTCTTTGAAATTCTCGTTTGGCACGGCACGTCAGGAAAAATTGCCTTGAAATCATCATATTCATATCACATCATTTCGTTTCATGTCATGACATGCCATGGATGGCCGGCACACACAAATCCAACCCATGCCTTGTATATTTATCCAGCTTCTTTTATCTCCATCCCAATTTACCCAATGGTCAAGTCAAAGAGAGTTCAACTCACTTACTTTATGCATACTAATACTCTCACATTCAACTTAAATTCACGCTTCTTTCAACCAAAGCAAATTCTAAAGTACTTTTACAACTGATACAGTTATAGCTTCACTATTGACTATGGCAATGTCGAAATCCCATTCATGTATTTTGACTTTATGTATTTGGCGTCAGTTTTTTTATATTGGATTAATAATAATTACATAGTTTCATTAAGAGTAGGTGCATTTGTGTAGAATTTCTTGAAGGAAGTTAGTGCAATTTACTTTGAATGCTGGAATTTTTATTGTTGTAACATGTAATTGTTGTAAATCAAACTAAATATAATTGAATGAATCATTGATTTGTCATTGCGTTGTAGTGCAGTTCTGGTTAGCAAACTTACACCTTTTTGATGATTTTTTTTCTTTAACTCCGGTTTGAATCGCTATAATTTATTCTATTGAAATAGTCTGTCATCTGTAGCTCTCTGTCCGTCTCTCTGTTTGTGTGTTCTTCAGTCTTTCCGTACGATTAGTCAAGAACAGTTTGAAATTAACTCAAAAATTTGTACACTGACAATGTAAATATATTCGAATATGGGGTCAATAGGTCAACTCCCTCATGACATTTGATCCTGGTAGTACATATGGCACTAATAAGTAATGTTCATTAACGGTGGGCAGTGACAATAATGTTTTTGGTAATAATAAAATAGCTGAAAAATTCCAGTATAATTTTTAAAACGATTTCTCAATTTTTCCGATAAAAACAAGGTTCAATTCTTCTCGGTATATTGGTTACAGCGATTTATTATTTCTATACAAATCCTATATACATAATGTTATGTGCCAATTTTTAGCTCAATACTAGAATAATGTGTATCACATCTAGTGTATAACATGCAAATTGTATTTTGTGGATTAAATTGGGTAGCATTAAAAGTATTTGCAGTCATCTACATATTTGTTAGTATGTTACCTAGCTATACATGGATATTATACCTTTAGTTGCAATTGAGTAAAGAGATTTGGCTGGACCACAGATGCTGAGCTGACAGAAGCTGTATCTATAATAATACATTATAATAAATGAGAATATGTATCTGTGGATAAGTATCGCATTACAGATCACATCAGATGAAGGTAGATTGCCTCTCATTCAAATAAAGCAACTCTGCACTTTAGAAATACTCGATTCGACTGACTCCATCTAAATGAAAATTATCATTCAGAAATGACGGTTGTAAAGGGAAAGTGAAAGCATGGGCGATTCTTTAGCCATGTATTATAATGCACTCCGCCAGGATATAAACCATTTCCCCAGATTGAACTAAATAGCCAATAAAAAACTGCTTAATGCTACTGTCATATCCTCCGAATATGCTGACACATGACATAAATTGGTCATTTTAGTTTACCTACTTTACTTTACTTTCATTATTCAACTCTTATTACACCACTAGCTAATGCCTAACTAGTACTGCTATCATATTACCCAATTTAGAGTCAAATGCACATTTCCACAAAGATCTTCTTGAGTACAAAATTATACATTTTTATACAAGTAAGTGAGTATATATGGGATATAGCACATTGAGTATAAACTCACACGTTTTTTGTACAAGTGAGTATATATATAATCCATACATGGGATATAGCACATATTATGAGAATGCAAATGCAAATGTGAAGACAAGAGCATGGACAAGGTCGAGGCATCTCAAGTGTGCTGACTGTGCAGATTGTTATGATGGGTGGGAAACGATTGTTCAGAGGAATCATGGAATCTCTCCATAAAAATGGTAAATGGAATAAATGATGGGATGGGAAGGTTTAGGTCAGTCCAGATTTCTCCAGAGAGAAATGTAAAAATGTTATGTCAACTGTACAAAAGATGTGATTTGTAATATACCAATATAAACAATTCATAAATCATACTCCATTATTGGCCTTCTGTGTTATTATAATTTTAGTATAGATATTAGTGGTATACATAAACTGCAAATACTATCTCTATATTTTCAATTGCCCTCATATCGGTAATATGTAAGTATTGCTTATGTACTTGGAATTTAATATATTTACCGATACGACTCATTCTTGCTTGTCGGTTAGTGTTGCTTACGAAGGTCTATATAATTTTAGTGGTAGTATTTATCTTCAATTTTGTATTGCTTCGAATGCAATTCCAATACTAATATGAGAATTACGGATATAAGTACAAGTACATCGAGTAGAACGAATCGGAATGACTCATAGCGCATAATAGCGAAAACACAGTAGTTATAAATGTATGAGTGAATTCAGTCGGAGGAAAAGCCAATTTAGGTGGGATATGATGGTGGAGGGGACGGTGGAGGAGAGTAAGAGTATTATAAGAGCAGGAGCCAAAGCAATAAAGTGCAATCCTCACCAATAAATGATAGAAAGTCATATTATTATCCGAATAGTGCTCTGTAGTGCTATTGCCAATACTTAGTGCTTACACACTAATATGATTTAGTCCCTGGATACATTTCTGAAGAACTTCCAGTCACTTGGAATACAGAATGCGATTCTTTTCATGAAAGGCTAATTGCCATTGTCTGACTTGTCTGCACACTTCTATTATTCTATATCATACTTCTACCAGTAGTCGTTTCTAGTGCGAAGAGTATATAATACAACTACACAAGTGACAAAAGTAGTTCTTTTACTATTGTATGACCGATTCGGATCCCAATTCACCAGCTCATCAAATCATTAGACATTACAGATTTATTAGTAACTGGAACCAGTAATGTTACACAAAGGTACCATATGCGCAGCTGCAGTAATCTGTTTGTATCGGTGTTTCCATACAATACACCTATAAATCATTTTACTAATAGTGCTTGAGATGTTCATTGCTTTGAAATGCAAGAATGTGTGTACATGGAAAATAATAATTTTTATCTTCCTTCAAAAAATTTACTACATAATAATATAATAATATCGTTTATAATTCTGATTCTGAATTGAGAAGTTTTACAATTTTCCAGGGTCCAGTCCATAGAAACTAAAATAATGCAGTAAATAAGTCTCTAAAATTTTATACAAAAACAGCCAAAACCACTTACCTAAATGAATGTTATATAATGTGAATAAAGAATCCTTGATAAATGCTTGTCTTATGAGGTAGGGAATAGTGGAAGTTTGGGGAAAAAATTATGAAGCAAACAACTGCACATCAATTGCCATCAAATTCGTTGGCATTAGTGGGCATACCTATTTTTAATATTTTTTGCTTCATCGTTACTGTTAGTTTTTACTTATTATTAAATACCCACGTGGAAATAGGAAATGAATTAGTGATACCAAGTATATAAATAACGGCAAATTACTTTAGTTGTATTTTCCTGGAGAAATTGCAGATTATCTTTAATATTACATGAGAAAATAAAAACATGGAGTGTAATAAAATTGTGTGGATATTTTTCTCAGTTTGTGGAATTATTTCCCGTTTAGCGAGGAAAATTGTTTTATTGTGTAAGCTGTGAAGGAAATAAGAAAGAGTCATTTCTCGAGTTTATGTTGTTGCATTTCTTTGCATTACATTGTGTCGCAATAATTCATCACTTTTGTTATCGCTATTATGTCATGTCCTAAGCTTTGGGTGGTCTCCCGCATTTTGAACCGCAATTATTATTGTGTGGGCTGGAACCATTACTTTTTCTTCTGTGTATAAAATATAAACACTAATAGTTGGTCAGACATACAGTAAGCGCTGTTATTATTGCCGTTGGACTCCTCCTGAGGATTTTCCATGTGCATTAAGCTCCGTCTCGTTTGACTCGTACACGATGCGACTATTAGGAGTGGGAAAGTTGCATTATATTGTACATAAGTACTATTCAACAGAAGAAGTGGAGGAGGATGGAAGGAGCTGAAGAATGAAGAAGACGCGGAGGAAAGTCGTCAGATCACCCTTAGCAGCAAAAGCAATGGCAATGGAAGTTAAGCTGTCCCGTGTCTTAATAGATTGACTTCCACTAATATAAATACACAAGTAATGGAAAAGAGCTCAACTACAAAATATTTCTGTCTCGGCTCTATGTTGTTGTACGTAGTCAAGTTTGGCTGGTTGAGCGTGATGCATGTGTTTAGGTTTTGGCTTTATGGGAAATCGTACACAATAACAGAAAATAATGTAATACACAAGCACAAACAACATGCAAGTACCAGCTATGTAGTAGAGGATATACTGCGCTATTATAAGAATATTGTTGTGGTGAGATTCATTCAGCAGTCAGAACTCCGAAGTTACAAGTGAGGAATCAGGAAACATGAGTTGGACTCATCCTTTTGTGACTTGACACTCCCTCCGTTTTCTACGGAACGGGCTATCACATTGTATAACATGCGGGGCTATTGTTAACCACTAAACATTATCTTCTGTCGCATTTATTGCACAATACACAACGAAACACGATACATGACAATATTCCCATAATAGCAATACTTCTCTCTATACATTTGTATCTACTATGTGTTCCCTGATCATATTGTCGTGTATGAGATTATAATTTAGGTACTACAGTATGTATTGGGATCCTATATAGAATGTATTATACCGTGGAGGAATTCTGGATTGAGAATGAATCTGTTGGAGAAAATCTTGCTCATTTGTCGTTTAATAAATGACTTGACATTTATCATGGCACGTACAGTAAAATGCTATTCATTCGCTAAGCTGAATACAATGTAATAAATGTTTACTGGTTTTCCTTGTCCTTTATAGAAAGAATGTTTCGGTTTATGTTAATAATAAATGGCCTGTCTCTCTTCGGAGAATATTTAGATACAAATTCTTGTTTGTGCTTATTGTTAGTCTGTTTTCATATCTTAAAAATATTACTGTGAAAATGTGGGTTATTTTAACAATCGTATTTAATATAAATTAAGTTGTACCACCTAGGAATGTAATTTCGTATGGCAGTAATGCTACTATAAATGAGATCAGACACGTATGAATTAAAAATACAATTTAATTGTGGTTTTTTAAAGATGTAGTCAAGTCATTTTCAATGAATTATGTAATGTTAATCATTTCTGAGGAAGTAGGAATTAGTAGCGGATGATTGGTTTGAACATTTTCTATAGATTCATTGATTCTTTATTTACACATGAAAATATGCACACTGCTACATTACATGATCTAGAAATACACGTGTGTTTGTATACTTCATAACTGAAGCATTATGAGTAAATAATAAATAATCTTAAAAAATAATGTGTTAACATGTTAGTTAATTAAAATCAACTGAGTCCTCTTCGTGAAATAAGTTAAGAATATTAAAGCAGCAGTTGTCTATCAGCAACATTAAATTATTTCCTCAATACAATTAGATAAGTATATACTGTGTGTATGGAATGCTTGAATGTCTACATGAATTCAGTTTCGATGGAATATTTGGTTGAAATTGCACAAGAGTGCTATATGTATATACAATGTGCTTGTAAGTACTAATACTGAACAGGAAAATATATAATAATATCTTGTATAAAGATGTTAGTAATAGAGTCCATCGATGAGTTAGTTGTGTGTGTTAGTGTCTGCTTTTAAACACAAGTTTTGTCGTAGCATTCGAGAGTTTCTAAAGAGCAGCCAATACAACGTCCACATTTGCAGTACATCCCATCACCGCATATTCCCAGCATTTTGAACATTCCTACACCACAAACTTCACCCGGACCCTGCATTCAGAATTGAAAAGAAAATTATACATTACATGACTTAGTAACACTTGAACACTCATATGACTCTGACTCTTATTAGCCACAGACAATTTTTTGGCACTGCATATAAAGTAAAACAGAAAGTGCGTAGTTGTCTGTTGGCCTGAATTTTGTAAAAATGAGGTGACATCATAGCATTTGATTTCCAATGAACGTGTGAAGCAAATTCCTAGTTCGTGGAAATAGCACGACCAGCAGCATGTTGTCCATTAAGATTGAGTGCACAAAAATAAAGTAGTACCTTAGCACAAATCTTTCTCCCACAGTAGTCAGTGGCTGTGCCGTAGACACAAGAGTTTGCTGGTGGTTCAGGGCACTCTCCGCCGGGACATGGTGGCCCGCATCTAGTCATTGCCGAGGCACTAACCCTATTGGTACAAAATAAGTGTAGCTATTAAGAATTCACAATAACAATCATTATAAAAGTACAATAACAGTTTGCAGCGTAAATAAAATACCTATGCAATGAAATTATTTTGTTTTTTCTATCAATACTACATGTACTACGATTGCATAGATACATGTTGTTTTGCTTTGCCCATGTTTTTGTTTGTTGACATTTTCAATCAAACATTCCTCCAAAGTGGAGTAAAAGAACAAGAAACACATTTACTATAGTGCATTATGCAAACAAACACACAAACAAAACCACATAGAACTCCTCCTGTGATCTTCATTTAATGAGTAAACAACTTAAAGTGCATGAAGAAAAAAGCGTCGCGTTTGTAATACAACTACGCAGACAGACTGAGATTCTAACTCTATCTAGGTAGCTATGTATTCTTTGCAATACGACGTACCCGATTCTAAAAAATACAGACGTGTGTGAGCTGTGCCATTTTTTGCCAAGGCAAATGCAAACAAGGTACAGTATAGTTTGAATTAAGTCGGAGAAGATATAAATGAATGCGAATCACACAGAAGAAGTCTAATAATGAAGAAAACTCTGAGTTCTTCATAGTTCAATGTATCTGCAGGGATGGCAAAGGAAATCACGCCACACACCACTCACCACACCACGCTTCAAAAAGAGTCATATGAATGCAAAGTCAAGCCTTCGTGAAGTCACGAGAATTTGCTTTCTTTTTGAGACCCGTACTCAATAAGTGCATGGGTTTCTATATGGACTGGCTGTGTTGGAGTGATGTTTGAATGCATTTCTAAGCAGTGATTATGAAAAGGATGCGGAGTTGTCTGAGAGATTAGTTCAAACATACTGGAGCAATATTTGCAACGCCAAAAGACTCACATGTTGTTGGAAGCGATGGTAAGTATCAAGCCGATGAGGACAACGTAGAAGAGTTTGTTGTTGGCGGACTTGCTGTTGTTGGCTGACATCCATGAATGGGATGAGGATGGTGACAGTGATGACGTGCTTGACTTTGGGCTGTTGCTCGGCTTCGAAAATTTGAGGAGGGGCATCTATTACAAAAATAAAAGGACGTTCACATATTCTCTGTAGTTATAATTCAACAGCTTCAACTTCAACAAGAATTCAAGATTTTAAAACACCGTTCCGTAATTAACATTACTCTACTACTACAACCAAGCTCCAGAGACACCAATATATATCGCACTGTGTATTTCATTTAAGAACTGTAATTGATAATTTGATAAGAAAGTGAAACCAGTTATCTGAAAATAAAGTAATTTTAGGATTAGAAATAAAGTGAATAAATAAGTTGGTGGGTTAAAAAGTGAATTTAACAAAAAGTAAAAAAGACAATTTAAAAAAATCGTTTTCATAGGAGGAAAAAATGGGGTTGATAACAAAAGTTCGCAATCGTGCGAATTTGTCCAGACATAAACTTGTTGACTTTTCTAATACTCCGACAGGGTTGTTTTACCATCTTATAGGCTGCTCGAAAGTTAGAAAAGATTGCAGCTATGAATTGCACCGAAATCCAGAAACAAGTAAGAGAAAAGAAAAACAAAACCATGCACAAGAATTTTTGGCTTAAGAGATTGCACTTGAAGTTCTTATAGTAGTATTTCCAACATGAACTTGCTAAAGATACATGCAAATGTTTATATCTGCAGTAAGATGTGTATACTATAGTGCTAATGCTGTAATTATATTCTATAGTTGAATGTTTGTATACAATACATGTATGTGAGACAATGCTTTGTTGCTGTTTATTTCAGTTCTAATTTTACTTTTGCTTCCCCTGATGATGGGAAGAATTGGACTGCTCTATGCTTGTGTAATTTACCAGTATCCTCTTCACACTATCTGGGAATGGGCAACAAGTAAGTATTCTTTCTTTTTCTTTACTCTTCTATTTATTTCTACACTTCTTTATAATATAGAGTTCTATGTAATTTTCCTAGATCCTAATAAAAAGCTAGAATTTTATTTTTAAAACCAGTACAAAATTTTCACAATATATTTTTTGAGTTTTTTCTCGTAAAAACGACTTACCTTGAATGTAAGAGCTTTTTTGTCAGTTTACTTACTAGTTCAGCTGATGGTTCGAATGATTCACTGACACTGAAATGGGCAAAAATCTCGGTTTATATAGGGAAATTCCATATGGAAGATTTCAATTCTTCAAAATTTCCATTTATATCGTTTTTTATGTCATTCGCAACACTAAATTTCTTTATAAATACATAATGTAATGGACAATATTTAGTAAAGTAATGTACTACTACTACATAAAATTGTGTAATATTTTCTTGTAAATCGTAGTAGGATCAAATCAAATGTAGTTACATATTTTATCTACTTGCTAAAAGGGCATAGAAAGAATTTAATAATTCATGAGATACGTAATTTTTGTTTCATACTAGAATGCTTCCAGAAAAGCTACAATAAATTCAAACCCATTGCTTCAAGGTTCCAAACGAAACTTGACAAGTGTGAAACTACATTTGTCGACATGAATTTGTACATGATGGTCAACCAGGTTAGTTCATTCTTCTTTACTTGCTTTTCAAAGTAGTCTGTACAACAATCTCGTTTATTTTCAAAATCCTATTAATATCAGTATTTACTTAAATATAAATGCACATACAGATTAAACGTTAAACAAACCTTTTACAAACACCATGAATTGAGACATTCTATGTGAATCCTCTCTATTCGTTTAATGTAGTTACACAATATTAATCGCAATACATTTTTTTGCATATTATAAGTCTTCTTACATCGTATAATTTGAAAATGTTTCTTAGAATCTTTGTTTTACATTATGCGCAGATGGTTTTCTTCACAGTATGTGACAAAACTTTAGGACTGGAAGAAAAACAACGTGTGACGAGTATGTATTCCCTACTGTTCTACAACGTGCTTGCCTACTGTTTTTGCTACATTAAGGTATGCATTGCTTATGTGTGTCTTTCACTTGCATATACTATACTTACACATATAAATGTAATTATTGTCATTCACTTCCACTGCGCACTGTACTTTGTGTAATGCACTAGTATTGGAAGCATGGAAAGTTATATACAGCGTGTCCAGTTGAGAATGTCCCATAGGACATTTACATGGGGTAGACTAGTCCCTTAATTAGTCCTTTT
>JAQFYB010006303.1:0-12470 GCA_034694085.1 Pogonognathellus longicornis | reverse complement strand
TCAGTACGAGATTATATTTTTTGGATTTAAAACGGGATCTGATTGGATTCGAGCCTACAGAAAAACGGGTTCGTTTAGGGACGGATCACAAAAATCGTGCCAGTCCCAATCCCAACTCGATAGGTATCCACTTGCAAGCTTATGATATAAAAAATCGACTTGTTAAAATGTGTTTTTGTGTGTTTACGACATTGGTAAGTCCGTCTAGATAAAAGAGCGACATAGCTAAGATAATATTTTTGACATTCCAATAATTGAAATTTTGCATAGACTTGAACCGGTTGACAAATCACAATTTCCTTTAAAGCGACATTCCACGATTTATTAATGTCGAATCCAACTGTTGACTTGGCACACAGCAAGCACACCGTAAATGTTAATAAGCTTTAAGCTTACGTAGTAAAATCAATTGCGTCTTCTTCCTGTTCTTGCCGCTGTAACTGTGCCTTTAGCCAAACCTGAATAAATTTATATAGCTAAGTAGTATTCATAAGGAAATGAAGATTTATATTTTATACCTACCTACTCTAAAAGCAATATTGAATTTGAAAACAATTTTCTGTAATTTTCTTTCTATCGATTTTAATCTACCTGAGGAGAGAGAGTATTTTTCACTGGTTGGCAAATTCACGGTTGACATGTCAGTATTTACATTGCGGGAGAATAGTGTTCCTTAATACTTATCTGGCTGTAGTATTTTGATTTGAGTTGAGGACTATATACCTACATATATAAGTTTTGGTTTCTTATTTAAAAACAAGTAGGGAAATCATATGCAAATGAAATCCAAAGTTATCGCATATATAGAGCAATACATACATGCACTACTTACTTATGTTAATAGAAAAATGTAGTACATGTGCATATTACACATTACACATACTGTATAAGTATATCCAGTAGATATTGTATTCAAACCCCTAAAATCTCATCCAAGAAACAGATGACACGACAAGCCATGAAATTCCATTCTGAGAAAAGACAGGAGCCTTGATTTCTATGACAGTTGACTCGAAGTAGAAAGCAACTGTGTAAAACAAGCAGAGCACACACACACACACACACACGCTCATACACATACAATACACACAGCTCAGCAAATATAAATATAGAGACAGAAAATACAGTTCACATCTCAACATGACATTAAATTTCAGACACGCTAACCAAACTACACAGTACTTACATTATTTGCACATACAAAGAAAACATACCTTATCTTTTACCATTACACACACACAGGAGCAGAAAAAGATAGAACTGTGGAACAAGACCATCATGACGAAATATGTACGCAGACTGTGCAAAATGGGAAATACATTTAGTAATCATATACTACAGACAAAGCAAAGTAAAGCAACTCTTTTTCAAAACACTACACTACACTCTACATACACCTACTACCTTAGTGCGTCCATATGCTCCTGCTATTCAAACTTCTCCTTTTTCAAGTAGAACACTCTTTAATAACATTCATACCTCCTTTTTGCTTACTTTTTTAAAAGATAGTATACTTGTAGTATGTAGATCTGCTACAGATTACATTATATACAATGTGATGCAACTGCATATCTGTATAATATAGTCTTGGAATACATCACACAGATTTCATACACTACAAGTAAATATAACCTGCAGAGTCTACATACTATAATATACAGAAGGAGTTTGTATGTTTATAAAATTCGGGGAAAAAGTCAAGACTAAAAAACTGAAATGTGACTTGACTTGAATTGCCTTGACAGTAGAGCTATACTTTACGAAACAGGCAAGTTTCGATGGAGAAGAAGAAAAAAGTGAGTTGGCTTGACTTTGGTTACTTTGGCTGCTCTCTTTCTTTTTCTATCTCGTATGCTGATGAGATTTTCTTGTTTGTCTTCCCGTCCATCCGATAAGAAATATTAAGAGCAGAGCTGCCTTAAACTAACATAAAAGGCAATCCGTACGTTTGAAAATAGTGAAAAAATCACAGTCGGAGATGAATGTTTTTAGTAAAGACGGACAGGGCTGTGTGCAGAGAAAAGAGAGACACACACCCACAAACATAGAATATAAGCAGAATATCACAACAGAATCCACCGTCACATCAAATACACTACACACATACAACATGCAAAACAAACTCTCTCCTTCTCTGACTGAGTGAGAGTGCAAAGAGAGACAGACAATTTTTATATACAAATGTGATGGCACAAACCCCAGATTTATGAAATACTTTCTTACGACTACACTCCGACATGCACAAAGATACAACAAATACTCTCAATCTTAAACAATCTCTCGAGGAGGATGTACTACTTCAATCTACATATTTACTACATTTACATCAATGTCGTAAAAACTCATAATGTACTACGCAACTACACACACTTGAACTATTCACTTATTCTTTTATTTTCCCTTTTAGTTTTACTTTTTATTTATACAACAAAACAAACCAAACTCCTGTGTGTATCCCTATACACAGTCTGTCATGTTGATTCATACTCTACCTACTACTAGACTTTTCTACTTACTTAGGTAGCTACATACTTATATGTTAAGTTTATTTAAGTACAAACACGTCTTTATCCTTTATACATACTAGCAGCAGCCCTGTTTCACTTTATCTTGTTCACTTTAGGCATATTATTGTAGTGTACGTTATACATAAAGCGATTGTGAACAAATTACATTGTGTCTCGTTTGATTTTCTGTTAAAAAGAACATGTGTGCTCAATTTTATATTTGTAGTGTAAAATGTATGTAGTGTATTGAGTATTGTATGGAAACTAGCGGAGTAAATCTCACATGGATTTATTTATAAATCGCTGTGGGTCTGTAGCTTTGTGTGCCACATCGAAATAAATGCAGTGTGGGAAAACCCACATGATGGATTAAATAAAAGGTTACAACGTGTGGAATTCCTTTTTCGGGCAACTCACCCATAATTTTCCCTAAGTGAAATTAATATCAATGAAAATGGAGCTTAATGAAGAGGCATAGGAAATATATTAGCGTGTGTTGCAGGTTCTTCTGCAGGTTGGATTTCCAGTTGGAAAGGTCTTTCTTCCCAATGCTTTTGGGCTGGGAGAAAAATGTTGTGCAACTGAGAGTCATAGTGTGTATAGTGTAAGTAAAGGAAATTAATCAAGGTGATGGGAATTAAAATGGAATGTGATAAACTGGCATGGTTTCGTATGTATATGTGTATTAACTCTCAATAATATTATCTGAATGCAGGACCGTGGTGATGGAGTTACACATGGCTGGGCCATGGAGTACATACATATTCTAGCATAGGTGGTTGCTGTGTGCCAAAACGGAAACTGGGTCAGTTAAAGCTGCCGAGGTATATAATACTACTAAAGTATTTCCGTGATCTGCTAAAGTACACATACCTACATACTCTGTACAACACACAGAAAATACACACCACTCGTTTCTCGTGTGTACAACTGCCATAATAATGTTCCAATAGTGGCAAAGTAAATGTTGAAGCTGGCTCCTAACTCACTTAAGGACGCTTTTACATTTTACACACTACTGCGTGCTTACCTATAGTAAACATTGCATTTATTTATGTTTCATACATTCCTCTATACTCCATACACACATACTACACAACATACTGCCTCATTTTACATAAGTAATGCTACAAAGAAATACTAATACCATCTCATAATATTATCAGTCTCTAGCAGGAAGTCAATAGTATGTACGTCCTTCACTAACACTACATAAGCCTCCCAAGGTGTTATTATCAACTTATTCAGGCATTTCAACGCATAATAATACTAATACACTACAAACTGCTTAGGAAACCTAATAAAACTTTACTTTTACGAACACACAACGTACTTTTCATTCCAGCACTCTATTTTTCCAATAATGACGATAATACTCACTACGACTTACGTAACACAAAATAACTACCTACTGTAAATACTAGTACTAGTAGTATGCATACATTATAAAATTTTCATGTGCATGTAGTATGTTATATCTGTAGTGTTGTTAGTGTTGTGTAGGTATTGTGAAAAAGTGGACCACTGCAATACAACGTGTTTTTAGTAGTATTAGTAGGTAGGTACTGTGTACTACGTAGTAATTCCATTGTTAAAGTCTAAAGTAAAATTACATTCTATGCTATGCACTAGTAAGTTGTAAGTAATACTGTATTAAATCCTTTTAAAAATGGATACAACGTACCTACAGGCATACTATACATATTTGTGTATATCTGTGTGTGTACTTGGTGTATATCTGTAATTTGACTTTGTTTATGGTTGTAGTGTATTTGTATGTATACAGATAGCTGTTGAAAATTCATATGAAAAAGCTGTTAGTATGTATGTATGTATAGTTAGCTGATATTGTGATGTAGGGCTTATTTTACGTTATGTGATGCTGTACGTTGTTGTTAGCTCACTGCAGCAAAAGACTGCACAGAAAAGTGAATGCAGTCACTTCACTTACTTAATTCTGCGTGTTTTGAGACTTTTCCCTCTCTTTTACTTTCGCATCTCTCTCTGAGCCTTTTTCGCCTCCTTTGTGGAATCCAGTAGTAGTGCTGGAAAGGAGTAGGAGTATAAGTACTTACTTTCTCTACTATGCATTACTTACTACATTGTAAATAAGAACTAGTTTTCCTCGACTACACACGACACGAGTACTGTAGCTGTATAGTGTAAAAGTGTAGCACACGGTCTTTAGCCAAACTAACGTCAAGTTGAGTACGTCAGCATGGCTTTAGCTTGAATAGCGCATTGCAATCTCTTAGTGTGGAACACTATCTGCTAACTCTTAACTCCTTTTTTCTAAACGAGTTCAATATTCGTAGGTATACCACTAATATAGTACTAGCTACCCATAGGTACTATTTTAGACTAGCTCTAGACCTATAGGTACCTAGTAGCTATGTGTGTATGTATACATACGATGCATTATTGCATTGGTTGGTTTGGAGCCTGTATTTGTATGTATGTACTAGTATGTATGTCGTATTTTATAATATATAAAAAAGTATGTATTCTACTAAGAGAATGTATACATAGAGTTTGTTGGAGCTTAAGCATTAAGCGTTGTGTGTGCATGTGGGTTTGTAGTATGTAGAGTATAATGATGGTGAATGAGAGTGGGACTTGTATACATGTAGGAGTAAACGAAGGACTAGGTACTGCAATGTGAGTTGATTGTGAGTTTTAGTTGTAAGTATGGTATAAGTACCACTGGGGAATGTGGCTGTGCGATTTTTCTGCAGCGATAGAATGCGATTTGATGTGAGATAATTTTGCATTCGACATGACATGGCTTTATCTCTAGGAGAAGTATTAGTAGGATGTAAGGTAGTTTTCTTTTAAGGTTCCGTCTGTATGTAGCAAGTATTTGTGTAGTTTGTAGTATGTAGTAAATAGTAGGAAGGAGTGTGTCTATAGGAGATATTGTAAGTAGTAGTTACATGTATACGGTTTCTTTGTGTTTTGTTCTACTATGACGTATTAGAGGAAGAGGAATATAGATTTTGGTTGTAATAGAGTTCATTCAACAGAAAACTGTTGTGCTCAATATAACAATACAAGGAGAATGACGAGCAAAATCAAGAACACTTGGTAGTTTGGTTTGGGTCGACTTGCTTCACTGACTCTGTTTGCAGTCAAGACTCCGGAGAATTTTCAAATAGACATTTGGTTTTCAATAAAGGATTTTTTGGTGCATCACAGGCATCACAGCACAGCACACACAAGCCCGACGAGTTTTTTACGCTAGAGAACGTGTATTGATATCGAAGGGGAAATATGCTTTCTCTTTTGTTCGTTGTGTGATGGTGTGGGATCTCAGGGTCACGGCATGTTAACTCTTACATCATGCAATGGCTCCTGACACATATTTACAATACATGCATGTCAGTAATTTGCAATGTGAAGTGTATTATGTTATTACAAATATTATACAACCTGAAACTACAGAGGTATATCATACTATGTTAGTAGGAATGTATGTATGTATAATATGTACAAAAGTTACACACAAAGAACAACCCGGGAATACCTTGGTGTAAAAAAGATTACATAGAGATAGTGAAAGTTCATTTATAATGTACGAGAGCCTGTGGCATATAAAACATAAAGTACACACACACACTTTATTTCACAAAATTACAGGAGCTGAGCTGACTGTTGACTGAGTTGAGTGAGTGGGCAAGATACAATAATTATGTTATACACGGGTTAACTAAACTTAGATATTATGGTGTGTCACTAATTGGTTATGAATTACTAATTACTGTTATTATTCCACACTTACTTGTTTTAGAGAAATAAGTATATAGTGTAGGGATAGAGGTATACATTCATGTAGTATGTAGACACAGCGAACACCTAATACAAACTAATGTATTCTAGTAGGTGTGTGTAACATTTGTATATCTTTTATCAATTCATTCAACACAACGTGTACATAGCTGCATAGATAATATATACTTATGTAATACGAATTTCATTTCTTATTTAAACCCTGACAGCTTAATTATTTTCACTTTGTTTTGCTATTCTTACACTAGTGTATAGACATAATATTTGTAGTATCGCTAACTATACTGGTAGAATTTGAGAAAATTAAATCCAAAACAATATGGTTCATACAAGAAAATATTTTTTAACGAAACACACATTAATTAATACATGTTTTGTTTGATAGCGCTGCTTGTATAAAGAGAATCAGATATCCTGCAGAGTATAATATACTGGAAATCCTAAAGTGTGGGAAAGTCATTTATTTATTAATTAAATATTATCTCTGTTTATTAATTAGTTTGTGATCATAATGAAGGGTCTCACTTCTTAATTACACTTCAAATTAATTAAGTATTGTGACATCATAGAAATATTAAGCATGTATGTATTTTGCAGGCTGTGTCTATAAAGCCTACACCAATCGTAGCTAAAATGCTTTATAAATCTATGAGTGACATTATTTGTTGTAGGTTTATTAATTCTCTGTGCACATCCATCTGTATAATTAATATCATTGTTAATATTGTTATGTATTGAGTATTACCGCATTAATTCAATGTTACACTTTAGTAGATGAACTATTTGTAATTAGCACATTTTACTCCTACTTAATTTTTACGTGTTTAATTTTAATTTTTCTACACTTATACATTGAAGATTACAATTAATTTCAATTTCATGTTATGGAAGTTATAGAAAGCGATTAGGTAATTAACAACTGTAACGTTATCATTATAAGATTATAACTACACATAACACTTTAACTGTTAATAATTCTTCATTTTGTTTTACAATGTTAACAATGTAATTTACACTGCGTTTGTATATACACAATTATCTTTGCACTCCATTTACCACTATGTACCTTACACTACTATTTAATAACAATTATCGTTTTATCATAGTAAATAGTTAACAATAATTACGCTATTTCACTCTTTAATAGGTATTAGATACATATACATGTCGTACATAGCTGGTTGCAATTTATTTAATAATGTTGAAATTGCGTACACAGTTTTATACATAGAGATCTCTTGAAACTCACATCACACACATCGAGTTATGAAATACATACTTTCCTAAACTAAAAACACACGACACAGTATGTAAATATGTAATAATAACAATTAATTGTCACAACTAATCAACGTACATACATTAAGTAGTTCGTATAATATGTTCGTAGTCATTACACACGCTAACGCGATTCTGACGATTTTTGGTGGCCATGGTATAGAATATGCATATTGTTGATAGAGTTTTAATGCACTACTACTTACGTAGGGACACTGCATATTACTTTTCGATTATAAGGCATTCGTATATTATGCATTTTGCATAATATGTGCCAAAGTACGTGGATAGTAAGTAAATGGTGAGTATATATCTGGTTACACATATTATACATATTTAGTATGTGGTAGGTAATGCAGTAATCTTGTAGAAGAACGTTTGCATAGGAAGTAGGAGTACATATAATGTTTTCTGAGTTAGTGGTATATAATATTAGTTGCAAATATCAATAATAGTATTAAGTTTGCCAGTGATCTGTTATCAGAGTCCCCAGAGCAGTTGTATTAAATGTAGACTGTAGTTCGTACATACATCTATAGACAAATACATACGTAGCTTAGTAGCTTGCGTGAAATGAGTGAGATCACAAAGTCTTCAGTAATAGCACGAGAGGAAGGATCCATAAAGACAAATAGCGCACTAGATGATGATAATGGTAAAGAGCTAAAGGCACCGACGAGTGACTACTAAAACTGAGGAGAATAATAGACGAAGCTGATGATGAAGCTTTTTTATCCTGGATTGCAGCTGTTTGGTCTCCAGTGAATAAACTGGATGCTGTAAAGACAATAAAACAGGTTCATTAGTGCAGCAGATTGCACGGACAGATAATATATCATTAATTTAGTGATAACATATTATTGTGATATATTATGTGCAATGTGCATACAGGTAAGTAACACCTGTACATATAAAAACAATGTATGTATGTACAAAGTAATCAAATGTATTAATTTCTGGGTAGAGACTCATATTTTTTATTGTGTGAAAGACAAAGGTTTTATTTACCTTGAGAAACAAAGACAAGAATAGACGCAGGGTCAGCATTTGCAGCTTTGCAGGTGTAGTTCCCACTGTGAGACTGACGAGCTTTGTGTATAATCAGTCTTGAATGTGTTTTTCCGCTTCCAGGCTCCGTGTGAACTTCGGTGCGCTCCCGGGAAATCCCATAGTTTATCATTTGTTGATTGTGGTACCAAAATATGTATTCTGGAGGCTTGGGACTCTTCAATCACACAATTAAAACACAAAAAACTATTAGCTTTCTCCAACTCAAATGTTCATTCTAATAACTTCCCAGTTAGTTTCTTCCTTCCTATCCCAATTACTATCAAAATTGACTTACTCTCTCTCTCTCTCTCTTTCGTCTTTCCAATGACCTCTGCTAGACTTTCAATTAAATGTTACGACTTTAAAAGAAAAAGTTACGTCTACTTACCCACAACTTCTAACGACCACCCTACTAGCATACTGTAGCAAGTACCTAGTACTTTATAATACATATACAGAATCTTTGTACTTATATTCTAGAGACTTGTCCTAATTCTGGATGTAGATACTAGAACTAGTAGGTACTTATATCTGTAGCATGTATGTTGAAGGGATCTCTTGTGGAAAAAATTCGTTGAATTTTTATGTTGCGTTGTGAGGAAAGTTATGTACTTACTGACTCACCTACTTACTTGAGACAAGAGATAACTAGCGAACGGCAAACATTCTGAATCTTTTCTCATTGATTCGACAGCAGGGTGACACCATAGAGAAAACCTTCGTTAAAAAAGGCATATGTACAATATTGAGAAAAAGTATACTCAAGACACGACATAAATTCCGAATTCCCATCAGTGTGCTTTGACTGGACCACGTTTGACCCTTGTTGACGTGTCAAGGGAATATTACTTAAAGTTTTAGTCAGTCAAAGGAGGAAAAAAAGAAAGTCAACGGGTATTTCTCGTTTTCTCCGATGCTTTTGGTTAAAGAAGTTCAGAATTCTTACGGGGTGCTGCTATGCTGTTCAAATACTACTAGCAAAAGTGTTGCTACTATTTCCAGGACACTATTGGCATACTAGCTCTACTAGTACAGACACTATACCAATATTGTGTGGCACTCGTAAATAAGTAGGAACAGCAATACTGTTAGTACTGTGGTGTCCGCCACTTTGCTACGATACATTAGTATATGATTGTGAGTGGTGGTGACTGGGTACTACTTTCCTTGCTTTCTATCGTCATAAAAATTCCAAGCAAGAAACAAGACTCGTAATCCACTTATGTATTTGTATTGGCTAAGTTGTGTATGTAAGGGAAGCACGTTCATCTTAAACTTTACTTTACTTTCCTCTGTGCATTATGTTATGTTTCGTAATGTCGCACCACGTTATGTTATGTTATGTTAGGCAGCCCATAGTCCATGTCTATCAGTACACACTAGACACTAGTCTTCGACTACTACATAGCCCTACTACTAGACTTGAGAGTTACAGTAATTCTCCTTCGCTCTTTCTCCAACTCATTTCCATTCACACTCTCTTCCCGTTTTTCTCGTCTTTGGAATTCAGTGATAGAGAAGTTCTTGCATGTACAATACAGTTAGTCACTCAACTCAACCAGAACATGACTTGTCTTTTCCCTACATATAAATACAGTACCTATATCTATTTCCTACACATATTCCTACTACAATTTCTATACTTTAATACACAATGCCATACATCATACAATACTCCAATACATATCCCTACATACTAATACTTGTACAGAGTTGATCGTAAATGTCTCCTTTGTATTATAATACTATAATGTAATAATGTATCCTCCTTGTATCTGTATACTGTCCTATATAAATACTCCTACAAACTACAGTACATACATCCAGACATGTCTACATACACAATACATACACGGAGAGACAAAGTTCCTCCGCATCTTCTTGTTAAGAGGAAAAACAGGGAGTTGTGAGCCGCCGTCTCTTGTTGTGCGACAGCTAAGCTAAAGGACCTGAATACTCATGAAAGTAGGTACGTGTGGTAATGGCAAGTAAAGTTAGTTGTGTTTGCATCACATGAAACTACAAACGTCTACTGCAAGTCTCCAGTCTAATGTTTGTCGCCAGGGCTAGGGCTAACAATGTAAAATGTAACCAGTGTAATAATAAAGCTATATATTATATATTATCTAACGCTGTGCTCTCCAGATACCAACTCCTCCACTCTCTCACTCTCTCTCAATACAAATATGTATTCTCATTGATGATACACACACATACTACACATAACATGAAATAACACACAGCACGTGGAAGGCATTGCTATAGCTATACATTACATTCAACATTCGCAGTTTCAGAGCGCTCATACAGAGTTCTGAAGAAAAGCAAACTATCCGTATCCTTAGTAAAATATTCCTCCTACAAGTATAATACTATTTCTATGTAGGCAGGGGTATGTATAGCATGTAGTATATTACAGAAGAAGCTAACTAAGCTATTTTATTGGTTATGTTCGTATGTAGTAGTATGTGTGTTCGTTGGCCGTGAGAGGTTGGATGGTTTGGACTTCGGAGTACAGAGTCTGATTTAGCTGACGAGTTATGTACATAGAGTAGTTGGAGAGAGAGCAGAGTGCAGACGGCTTTGTAGCATATCTGGGCATGGGATAGACATAGATGGAATATAGCAGGTGCCTACTTATGGTGCACATACATAAATATAAGTATGAGATGAATGTGTCCAATTTTTAATATTTGAACACATTGCGATTCGTAACATGTTGCCTTGCCGAGAGAGTCGTGGCTGGAAATCTAATGTATCGTATCATAGGAGCGAGAATCAAGTCAAGGAATTCATATTATAGGCTTATGGGATTGAGTCAAAGTCAACCTAAGCCAAACTCAACTACACACTGAACAGAATGGCACAATGAAAATATCTTCCAGTCATATTTACGTATAGAGGTAGTAGCTAAGTTTATACAGAGCGTGGAGTAAGGAAACTATAGCTAGTATTTTAATGGCTATATATTATGTGTACCTACTACCTAACTATGTAGATATGGATACATAGGATGTATTCCCAATCCCCAATAATACCTTCAAAAATTGTATTTTACACTCTGGCTTTTCAAAATATTTGCTTATGGATATAGAGCCTTAGTCGTATTGTTGATTTTAGAAAAATGCTACTGCTATTATTACGCAAGATATATTATTACATTACGTGTACAAGTAAGGCACACTAACATACTAAGGCTAGGATTTGTAAACATACAATATTAGTTTTCGGGTGTATATTGTATACCCCACCTGAATAATCCTACTAGATACGTACACAGAAAGGAAAATTGTTGGAATGCCTTATGAGCATGAGTATAAGTAAATTTTTTGGATATGCAAGTATACATAGTAATTTACAAGGCCGTGTGTCACGACTCTCTGTGTCTACATTCATATTGGATAGGTATACATAGAAAATATAGGTTTGTCAGCTAATGTATTTGTTACTTACTTTTTCTATGATGCAAACCAGGTTGATGGTACTCCCTTGCTCTACGTGATAGTCACTATTGCCGAGAATAAACGCTTCTGGCACTGCTATGAACAGATTGACGACGAAAGAACCCACTCCCGTTCCTGTTGACACCTTCAATCAACCAACAAAAATAATATGTTCAATACGATGTCTGAATTTCAATTAAGCTCTTTCCTCTTTCAACCTTTCTCTTGTCCTCCTTTCTGCATAATACACTTCATTTCTCTTCCTTTGCATTTGCTAAATTGGCCTATTGTAAATAAATGAATAACACGAAATGTCATGCATGACTAATTTTTCCAATAATTTGATTTTTACACTCAACCATGTCAATTTAACAGACACAATTGTTAAAAATTAAGCCCAAACAAA
>JAQFYB010006302.1:0-12471 GCA_034694085.1 Pogonognathellus longicornis | reverse complement strand
TGATGTCATGCTAAATATCTATCATTACGATGGCAAGACAAATTAACATGATTTTGTGTGTACACCGCTGAACATGAGGTTTGTCGGCAAAACACGTTAGAATCACCGTTTTTTAATGTTGAGATTTGTAAGTGTGTACCTAGTACCTCAGAGCAGGCGCGTACCCAGGACCATAATAAGCTTGAGGTGCACATAAGGTTGTATACAGAAATTGATAGTTGGAAGAGATTTGAATTTGAGATACAACTTAATCAATAATAGCGCTTCTAATTATAATTAGAAGTACTTTTAAATGCATAAAAATCGCGCATTGCCAAACTGGTAAAATAACATGTTTTTGAAATACCAAACGCATTCTGGTGGGTGCACGTGTACCCTCCCTGGGTAGGCGCCCGCTTCAGAAGTATTTCGGGTTCAATCAGAATAAATATGTACAAATAAATTCCGCTTTTGTATGGAATAGATCTCGAAGGTGAAATTGTGAATCTATGCCGTTAAAGGGAACCTTTTACAAAATATTATCATGTCTTTAAAACTTCCATTCTAAAATATTTTATAATCGTAACCCGAGAAACCCGTTACGAACCGCTTATAATATTCTATTTATATCCACCTCCTAAATGACTGAAGAATGTTCTCAAACCTTTATCGTGAATAGGTTGGAGTACAATATACATGTAAACTAACATCGTATAAGGGTCAAGTAACCAATCTTCCAAAATTCGTTCAGTGTAAAACCATAACACGTATATACATTTTCCGCGTAAATAAATTTATTTAGAACTACCAACTTATATTGAGTTATGGGTTCTTGTACGACCATACTATGAACGGCTTCTTTGTTTATTTCATAGGCTTAGGATTTGTATACAATATGTATCTTGAATATAATATAGGCATATGTCAATAGTTATACGGTCCTAGGTACCCACTTTATTTGGGAACAATTTTACAATTAACTTTCTCTTATTGGTTTTCAAGTTCCAAATGGATATGCAGTGGATACTTCAGTATGTTCTTCATCGGGTAAGGTACTAGAACATTTGAGCTACGAGAATGGAGCTATCACACTATTAAATTTTAGGTTTTTGACTAATATGCCGAAAACTACAATAGTGGATTGTTTAGATTTTCTTAATAATTATACAATCTCGTACAGCAAAGTATTACAATATTTGCATCATATTCTAACTGTCGTAAGTACAAGTGAATGATGCAAAAAACTAAATTTATCCACACATTTATATTTTTAATTTATACAGTATATTCTTATTTGTTTAAGTGTTACCTAAAATGTTTAGTTTGAAGTCCAAAATATTTTCTGATTTTACTTAGATTTAAACAACAAAGTGAAAAATTAACATCCAATAAAATGTCAGCCAGTTCCTCACACATTCCGTACGATAAAACGAATTGTTTTTACCCTGGCCCTGGTAGGAATGAGACCCGAGACACGGACACAACACATTCCACTTTACCAAATCAAATGGTGAGATTTATTTTTAATACTACATGTACTGTTGTGTTTAAAAAATACACTCATACGATGTATAGTACATTAGCACTACTTAAATTGTTTATCAAAACAATTATCTGTTTGAAAATGATTTATGTATTTACATCCATGTACAATGACGACAATGACCATGGTCATTGTCATTATTGTACCATCCCCCGCCTCCACAGCCAAACCCAACATATGAGGTACAACAAGATATCTCCAATACTAACTGTGTAAGGCAACCCAATATGGAACTTTTTTAAATAACTTCTCGTTTTTCCTGTTGGATGTAATTTAGATCCAGCTTCTGAATGATTATGCTAATTGCTAACAATTGGTAGTGTAGGTTTACTTGTATATTTAAATGCGGTTTTCGTTAAACTATATAGAATAGAATAGAATAGAATAGAATAATTTATTAGTGCTTCTTGAAATTATTTTCATTACACGCAAGAACATATTTTACAAATATGCAATGATTAATGTTTCGCCAATCGTAAGTAAGATCATCACTTAATCAGTTAGAGTATTAAATTATAATTAATTAATATACGTGGTGGACTGGTAGTATCTTATAACCTCTATTTGTTTAAACTATTTAACTATACTCATGCAGTATTAGCGCTCTAAATTTGAGAGCATTTAGAAAGTAATAATATATATTCGAAATTACATTTTTATCCACCGTCTCCGTTAAACTATATAGTGACGGTACTATTTAATAAAGGTATTAAATAAAGTAAATTATCATTAGCCAATCAGAAGCTGGATCTAATTTAGATCCAACTGGAAAAACGAAAATTATCTTAAAAAGCTCTATTCTGAGTTACCTTAAACAATTGCAGATATATCGGTGGTACGGTTGTAATAAAACATTCTAAAAAGTATTCAGTTGCACATTCAACCTTGTTGGTTTTTTTATCTGAACATTTTCCGGGGACAAATATTTGACGCTTTTGAATTTTTTACTGTACGAACATTTTATTCTAACTTTACAGCCTTGCTACAGTAACCATATTTTTGACGGTTTTTGAGTCAAAAATATGGTTCTCCCCAACAGGGGAAGTTGTATGGGCTATCAGTACATAAAATGAAAGCAGTTTTCTGATGACGATTTTACATAAAAATTGTATTTGCAACATGCGCGTACCCAGGAGAGTGCATAGGGTGCCCCCAAACCCGCATTATGCGTTTGTTATCTCAAAAAAGGTTATTTTGCCATAAAAATTAAACCAATTCCCGCTAAGCGCAATTTTGAAACATTTTAATTTGGTTTTTAACCTTGTCAATTAAATCTACATTTAAAACTCGGTTTTTATTATTATTAGTTACTATAACGCCTCATTATCTACTATTTTTCTAACTAGAGCTGCTCTACTTATATGCGACACTGATAATTATTATCAATTCTGTTAAAGATTTGACAAGTCACACTATCATCGTATGTGTAGTTTCTTAAGTTTAAAAATATTAAATATATTAATTTTTAGTAGTCTGTTCTATTACATTAAATATATCACATCCCATTGTTAAACCTGCACTAGATATTGCTGATACTTTTGCAATTACAAGCTTGTTTCCAACTTTTGTGGCCATTTTAACTATCGAAACAAATTCTGTCCAGTCACAACCTAGAATGAAGCATATAATAGACTATTCTATTTATAAAATTTTGAATATACTTTTCATTTCAGATTCTTCGACTCATATCCGTTTACTTGGGTTCGCGATCCTTGAAAAATTGTCGTCCAGTATATCATAAATGAAAAAATGTAGTTGGCCATCCTTCATGAAGAAATATCAGATATATTGTAAATGCAAACAAACCGAGAAAAATACGAGCGATTCAAAACTTCATGTCCCTTTAGGGATTGGTTCACTATACCTTGATTTAAATATTTCGAGTTGCATGAAAATAATGGAAGAATTAATTGGAGTGGAACATTATTAGTTATTGTGTGTTGTATATTTAATGATAAAGTAAATTTATTTACTTGAAAATATTTAAAGTTTTTGACATAATTTTTAAATATTTATTTTTAGTGTGTATGGATACAATTCTTTATGTTTACTTTTACATTGTGTAAGTGTTATGAAATTATTTTCTAAGTTTAAAAGTTAGAGTTTACTCGGACAGTAACTCGGAAAGACTAATTACTGTGGGTAATTTTACATGGGGTTTTATACTAAAAGATTTGACCTAAAAGACACAAAAACATGTTCTGGTCAATTCGGATAATTTATATTTCTCTTCTTTGACAAAAGATAATTTTGTCCCTTTCGATCTTTCTCACAGATCTTAAAATTGTACATTTTATTATCTAAGAGTATATCTAAACCTTAACTAAAAGGTTCTTGAGGTTCTCCGAGAGTCTTTACTTTACCTTGAAAAAGATTCGTAAGATTCTTGGAGAAGCTTTACTTCAACATGAAAAGATACTTTGAGTTCTTTTCAATGTCTCATTTCATCTTTCAACTTTTGTTCTCTGTCAACCTTTTTACATTGTTGAACTTCACCTAAAGTTTATTATCTATTACTTAGATATTTGTTTTTATATACCTATACCACCTATATTGTAACATTACTAAGTGAAATGTGCTCATTTCAAAATATAATAACAAATATTATAACATACGAAGACAAACAATGTAATATTATAATACTAAGAAACTAAAATACACGTTTTTGGGGTATATTGGTAAACATACTGCCTTGGGACTAATAACCAATTATTACGTCACATAAAGATTGAGTAGTTAGGGTATTAATAACCAAATTAAGTTCAGGGCAAGAAATGCGTAAACCAGTATTTAGACATTGAGTAGATTGACCTCTCACTAATCTACAATATTTCACTTCCGTAGGTTCCCATATTATTAAATCTAAGTCTGTGATGCAAAATCCACGAGGCACCTTACAATCTTCATTTATATTTGTATTAGTGATGATGGAACCATCTATATTATTAATAGATACTTGAAGCACAAAGTAGTAGAAATTGGTAACTGTAATGGTAATTGTATGTGGCCATGGAAATTCTGAGGTAGCACGGAAATGTGTACCATTAAGATGCTACCATAGGACATAGGTTTTACCATTATCTGAAATTAAAAATTTGGGAGAACCATGTTTGCAAAAAATTTGCTCTTCTAAAAATTTAGCATATGCTTCTGATGTTTGATCAGGGATGGCTCTAGTTTCTGCTCATTTACTGAAATGACAAATAGCGTTAACTGGATTTATTTCCTGAGGTAGATTCTGGAAAAGGTCCTAAAATATCTGTAGATATCATTTCAAAAGTGCTACAATATTTACTGGTTCTGTTATAGGGATAGTTTGAGCTTAATATACTGAAGGGTTTAAGATCTAAAGGTCTCAATATTGCTACATAAAACTAACCTAAGTTTTACGCGGACAAGAAAAATGTTTGTAAAAGGGTTTCTTAGCGTAAAGACAATAATAGGTGGAAAAGCCACATGCAATGGCAATGAGAATGAGAATCAGTAAACTCATTACAAAATCATCATAGGTATGACTGAGGCATCGAAAATAGTCATGTTGGGATAAGAATAGTACACTTTAAAATAATAAAAGGGAAAATGGGGTTTCGGTACCAATTTATGCTACAATATTTACTGGTTCTGTTATAGGGATAGTTTGAGCTTAATAGACTGAAGGGTTTAAGATCTAAAGGTCTCAATATTGCTACATAAAACTAACCTAAGTTTTATATGAAATTAAATAGTTAATAAAGTTAAATGTTGAGAAAAGTAAATTGAGATTATTTTAGTTTTTAGTGATAGATTATTTATTTTGTAAATATATTTTAGTAGAGAGAGTTTGGAGAGTTGAGTACTTAGACTGTATGGGAGGAAAGATGTTCTTCCTTTCGGGTCTAAGTACACTCTGCTTCGTATTACAACGCAGGTAGTATTTATATGGGAAAATTATACAATAATATTTTTGTTATTCTAGTTGGGAGTTGAAGGTTAAATAACATGTTGTTTTGGGTTATTTAAGTTATTAGGGAATACTTATATTATATATAGAATAAATCTCAAATATACCGTAACAGAAAGGTACATTTGGAATATGTAAAGTTTGCAATAAACCATGTACTTTACCATGTTGACTATAATGTCTACTCACAATTTTTTATCTATTTATAAAGATCTGCTTTCATAGTTTTCCAATAAAATTTAGAAAATAATTTGACATAATCTTGTAAAACCTAAATGTGCTGAAATCGGAATAGAATCAATGTCATGCAAAATTTCCATTCTTAATAATTTTGGAAGCCCTGGTCGAGTATAACCTTTTGAAATATTATATATTATATTTTGTTTAATTTGGAATCGTGGATTTTTTGATTGTTTGATATATTGACAATCTGCATCTAAATTTTGCATATCAGCTAAATCATCTGTTTCAATATTTAGTACAGGGATTTCTATTTGACTTGTGGAGTCTTTTAAAATATCTAAAAGGTCAGAATTAGGAATTCGTAATAATGCATCAGCTACATGATGTGATGATCCTGTCTTATAAACTATTTGGATGAGTAGTGCCCATTTTGTGAGTTGACTAGAAATTCTAGTAGTAATAATAACAAATTTAATGTTATTTATGTCTTGTTAAACAAAAGATTTAACTGGAATGGAAAAAATTAGTACTCTCTTTAAATATATTACCAAATAACAAAAGTGTCTAAATTTCTACACAAAATAATCTAAGATTTGACAGCATACGGGAAATACCAAAGTTTGTCTTATTGATATTGGTGATGCAGGTTTTTTGTGTTGTTATGTTCTACCAATATTGGTATCTGAAGGCACTCCTGAGTTCTTTCCATTGGACTAAGACGAGTGGTGGACTATTGATTATATGAAATGTTTGTAAATAGGTAGGTAATAATTATAAATGTAGGTAGTCATTTATGTAAGATAGAGTAGAACGTTTATTTTAAACGTTGTTTCACTGTTTTACTAAATCCATAGTGTTTCTTTTAATTCTTGTTTATTATACAAGCATGTAGTGAAGGAGAGAATGATAGGCAGCTTCAGGTTTCTTTGGAATAGTTTTCTGTAACGAGCGATAAACCCGAATACTTACTTTCCCAACCAAGGGTTACTTAGACTGTGCTATCCAACTACTACATTTTGAATAAGTTGTTGTTCTACATTTCTATGAATAACATGCTTTCAATTTCCTACAATAACAATGTATTGCGTACATAATATTATTGAGTTTAGAGAAGAGAATCCCATCGAAGCTTTAAGGACGGGTTTTGGTACCATATTTTAAATGTGTAGAGGGGTTCGTTCCGCTGACCGGTTGCTTCGGATAGATTAAATATTGACTGGTTCATTTCGTAGAAATATTTATGTTTCTATATAAAGGTCCAAATGTGTTTTTGATACTTATTTATATGTATATGAAAAATGGATTGGTTTAAATGAAGGTATATAGTCACAAGTGGTTAATTGTTGAAAGAAGTTAGAGTACTTTTATTTATGTTGGTATTTAGTCGAATACATTTTTAGTGGCTTATAGTATTTTGATACGTAGAAACATTAAAGTCTCAATAGTGCGTTTATTGGAGAGCACTACGGAGAAGATGTTGAGACTACAATATTATATATTTTGGAATCGAATGGTAACGATTGAAGAAATTGAGGTGGTATTTACACTTAATGTTTGGGTAATTTTTCTAGGCTAAATGACATAACATGTTTTCTTATTTTTCAGTTCTGTAAAAAGGTACATCGAAATATTTTTATTTATAGGTAATTTCAGTATTGCAGAAATTAGAAATCTTATATAATAGTATAAAAGACAAAGAGAGGTGAAGGTTGAGATGACATTCCTTCTTCTGTTGTTTAAAGGTCTTAGTGTGAGAAAAGGGGTGGTGTGAAAAGTTGTAATGTATTGAGTTAAAAAGCTTTTGAGATAAAAATGTTGGGACGCTATTTTTGTGTATGATCTCGGAATAGATCGTAACATACCTCACAATCGCAAATTCAAATGTCCTCGTTTGACATAAAAAATAATAGAGAACTTAACAAAACTAAAGTCATTTTTATGGGTGTCCATTTTATATGTTTTGTATTGAAAAAATTATAACATGAATGGAAAACTATATTAGAACAATATAAGGTTTTGAATGATATATAAATATATCGTATCGCAACATAATAAAATGTTGTAAAATACTACGTAATGAGTATTCATACATATATTGTATAATAAATAGAAAAGTTATACTTAACTACACGTAGCTAATCTATAAAATAGTACTAGATGCAACAATTGTGTCGACAAGACTATTTGAATGTTTTACATTCAAATACTTAATTTGTAATTCATTAGTTGTTGATGAATTACAGTATACTGAAAAATGTAGGTATATTAAGGAACACAAATCATACCTAATAAATAGAACTTTGTGGTATTAGTACCTGTATAGTATTATTGATATGTCAATGACTGCATTGAAATAATGTATAAGATCAGTAAACGTAGTACTGCAATAGGTTAAATAACATTAACCCTGACGCTCATATAAGTCAGTAAAAATATTGCTAATTTTATTATTCTGGTGAGCATTATCATACTGTTTCATATCAACAGTAAAAAGGAAACGGCTTAAAAATGCACTGATATTTTCCTAAAAATTGTATATTATATGCTAAATACTGAGCATATTTGTAAATCTTTGATTTGTGGTAGGTTACGTCATTTATTCTCATTATTATATTTCTGTAATTCGTATTATTGTATTTCATATTATTGTATATTGAGTCAAACATCAGTAAATTTCCTTACTGAAAATATATTTCTTTTGAAATATTATATTACTGTAATTGCAGTAAATGTGTTACTATATTAAATTATTATGTTTCTGTATTTATTTCATTATCACTAATATTTGTACTGAAAAAATATAATATTTTTAATGTGATAGAACTGTATATTCAGTAGCTTTGAACTTGAAAACAGATATATATGCGTTATTTATAGCATACTTAAGATAACTTTTTATCCTGTATAATACCTTTCAGCGAGGTAAGTTGAGAAATAGGTAATTCCTCAAAAAGGATTAAACTTCACATTTATTGTCAACATACATAAAAATATTCCATTAAAAAATGGGAAAAAGTGGGATATTCTAAATGACTTTCTAAAAATTGTCACATGTAGGTGATAGTATTAAAGTACCAAATCTTTTTAAACTGAAGATTTAAAGTATGATCAGAAATTTAATATGCTTTATACATATATTATTAGAAAAATGACTTGATTTCCAAATAAAAAATTCATAATATTGAATAAGATATACGATATAATTCCACCAAAAAGACAATATATATATATATATAGACCTCTAGAAGAACCCGGGCCCCTAAAGCAACCCGGATGCTGATGGTTAATAATGCCTTAACTACATTGGCCTACCTCTAAAAGAACCCGGGGCCACCGAACAGAGGCTAACAAAAATCTTGTATAATCAAAATATAAAAATAAAATATCACCATAAACAAACAAAATGGTAGACATTTTTTAAAAATGTTTTGTGGTAAGGTCTATATCAATAATATTGAAGTCTTGGAATATAGTACTGTAAATGAAGTACTGGTGGCTACAAAAATTGGAAAACGAAGGTTTGTTTTTTAAATATCGAACCATTGATGGCTTTAATATGTCGATGAAATTCGCAGTAGCAAAATTTGAAAGTGCAAAGTAAAAATCCATATGAAAAAATTTTGGCAGCAACTGGAAAAAAGGCTTGTTGATAATAAAATATTCTGTAAGGATGCTCAGCAAAATAGCTTAATAGTTAAAGTCCATTGAAATTCCAAAAAGTAGAGATTGAGAGAAGCGAACGGTATGCCATCAGGTAATCGGCCGGATAAGTTGAGAAAAGGGCGCCCAAAATTTACAAAAAGCATCTTGGGAGAGAATATCGTAAAGAACCAGTAGGGTTTCGGCAACATTTATGTTAACCTATTTACTGGTTCTGCTCCTTTTACTGCTGTTTTCGTAGTGTCATACTATATGTTTGCTTGGCTTTGGGGCAATAGTCCCCACCCCGTTTACGCCCTTGATTGACCTAATTTTTGTCTTAAATATTGACACTCCCTGATAACCTATGGGAAATATGAACCAATTTGATCCACCTGATCTTGAGTTACGACAGACGTAAAACTTGTTGGAACATTTTCTGTGACCTAGGTCGTGAAGTAACCGATGGACCCCATATCTTTTTTAAAACCCTTAGATGGCATATGTGAAGTTTGGACCACTTTGGTTCATGCTTTCTTTAGTTACATCCCATGCGCACGGATATCCAGAAAGACAAACAGACTGACAAAGCCTAACATATCTCCTAGGCTCCTTCCCATGTATCATCCACTTTATTAAGTGGCTCCACCACTTAATAAAGTACAAAAATATTTTTTAAATTTTATTATATGCATTCACTCTAATGAGATCTTTAAATATGACAAAAAGTGACTAGAATTAGCATGTTAAAGATCATAACTAAATAGTGTTGGGCGAAAACAGTCCTTGTAATTCGGGCTGGGTTTCTGAAAACTAAGTCAGGGTTGGGTAAGGTATGGTGTTGGATGAAAGATAGAATCGAAGCGTTAAGGCTGAGTTGGGTTGGGCTCGAAAAATACGGTTGAGTATCTCCTCCATGGCTGTTACTAAGGTCCAGGTTTTGAATTGTGTGAAGCAAAGAAATGTGAGTATTCAAAGGTTCTGGCTGACAAAAATTAATGTTGTACCGACTATTGGAGTAATTTGAATTCATTCCGAATACACTATAATTTCTTAGTTTATCCTTTAGGTGTATTTTTATGAATGTGCTTGTTTAAGTATTTAGGATGAAGTAATAATGAATGTCAAGACGAAACATGCATACATAAGTGTATTTATATTTGTAAATAATATTAGTTAAATATTTATTGTATAATTTCATTTAAGTCGATTAGAAAAATCACATTATAACTTCTTGGCGTGTAATACACTGATAATACATATCTACTTACTCTATATAATGTAACCAAAATACTAATAACGTATAACATTCTATAAAAATGTCTTTAAATTTTTTTAATTTTAGAAAAATTTGACAAATAAAGTGAGAGTTGGAAAAGGGTGGACTTAATAAAAATTACAGAAATATGAAAAGAGTATTCAATTATTTTTTTAAGAAGTAAAATAAGTACTTGTTGGGTCGGAAGAAATTTGAATTAGAGAAATGACGTCTTTGAACAGGAGTTAAGAAAAGATTGATATTTTGCTTTCATTAAATCGTTTCTCCGCGCGGATCGGGGGGGGGGGGCTGTTTCACTGGTGGATTCTTAAAAGAATGAATCAGTATATAGTATTTAAAAAATATGCTAGTGAAAGCCCAAGAAAAAAAATTACCCACCCTTTAATGACAATCCGCTCTCGAAAGAAGAAATTATAGTAAGATCCAGTTTTGAAAAACTAGTATTGTTTCAGTTGTTTTTAAACATTTTTCGTGAGTGCAGTACACAGATGCACAACTATTTGAATTAAGCATTTCAGGCGCGTACTCAGGATCATATGCTGGGGGGTGCACAGCAAGGTTGTATATAGAAATTAAATATCGGGATAGCAAATTTGAATATTAGGCACAATTTAGTCCATAATAGCGCTTATTAATTAGATAAAAAAGTCGCGCGTAGCCCGAAGTTTTTTGACATTTTTTGGTAAAATAGCCTAATTTTTGGGAATTCTGGGGAGTGTACCCCCCCCCCCCTGGGTACGCTCCTTAAGAATTTCTATTTTGATATTGAAAATGGTTGCTCACATCAATGTAATATTTATATGATCATTTAAGCGCAAATGCGCATTCTCAATTACTATACTCATTGCAAATCTGAGTAAAGGTCGATGGACATAACACTTGGAACATTTTAGCGGTTTGCCTTAGAATCGATCTTTTTGTGAATTGCATACCTCCTTTCTTAGGCGTTACATTTTAACGAACCAGTAATGAAATATGAAATGGTTCAGGACCACTTGTAATAGCAAATGATTTGCAAATTCCCACAAGTTCATTTTGGTTGCTTTTCTTCAAAGTGTATTTCTGTAGTATTCCTACCACCAAAGTAAATATCGCCGCTTTCGCAACATTTTCTCCAGGACACACCCGCATTCCTAATTAATATCAGAAGAATACAAGAAATAAACAATTATGGTTTTAAAAAAGTTAGTCAAGAATTGCATTTGTGTTGCGACAAAATTTTCATTATAACTTTTATATTCTTTTTAAACCTACCGGCGCCGAAAGGCATCATATAATTTACTTTCTCCGTCAAAATATTATTATCAGCATCTAAAAATCTTTCTGGTCTGAAATTCCTTGCATCGCCCCAGTACGCTTCGTCTAAATTCATGAAAGCATGCCCGATTACCACTGTTGCATTCTGTGCTCAAAAAATTTAATTCGCAAAATGTAATTATAAATGCAATCTGCGGCTGATAGGTTTTGAAAGCATTTGAATGTTATTTCACGACACTGGTAGGTGTAAAATTGATTTGGAATGTAGCTAAATTAACCTTTTTAAACACATCGTTACCAATGGTACAGTCACTTGTTACCGATCGTATATATACTGGAATTATACTTGCCATTCTGTGAATTTAGGTATATAAAAAATTGCCTAATTTAAAAATGTACCATACTTAAAAGTGTACCGTATTTAAAAATGTATAAAACGAAACTTGTTACTGCGTATTACAATTAAATACTAACCGTTTACTGTGAGATGAATATGATGGTGAAGAATCTCCAACAAATTCCTCGATTTCAATGAAAAGTCGCTCTTGGACATCGGGATGCAGGCAAAGAGCAGCGGGAAGTCCTTTCGTTAACCGTTTACATTAGACCACCTAGTATCAGCGCACCCCAGCACCTACATAATCGTGATGT
>JAQFYB010006301.1:0-12476 GCA_034694085.1 Pogonognathellus longicornis | reverse complement strand
ACGCAAATTAGTCCTTTTGTAGGCTCTTTTACATGTGTTTTTTCAAACCCCATGAGAATTTTATTATAAGAGATAATTCAATATATTCCGAATGGAATTTAAACCTATTTCTATTTCAAAATTGAAAAATTCTGGCCTAGAAATTGGACACACTTTTTGGCAATGCCCGTACTGAAATGAAAACCTCTATATCTCATATTTTGCAGCTAGAGATTCCTGTTTTATTTTAGGATAGTATTATATAACAATCAGGATTTACCTCATTAGGGCTTTGAAAACATCCACCTCACTTTTCAAGCCCAGCATAGATTCCAAACTTAAGAATTTACGTAAATTCTCATCAGAAAATTCCGAAAGCAGCATTTCTAAGTCATTAATATGTGATTGTGAAAATACAGAATTGAAATTTGTATGTAGCGTTTTTAAAGTAAGAGAATATTTAGAATTACCGTTCGATAAATGTCCAAGCATTTTTCTCCAGGTTTGCTTCATTTAAAAGTATTGCTGCTTGATGAACAGTTACAGAATTTTCCAAACTTAATTGGGAATGCAATTATGCAATAGTTGGAAGCAATGTTGTGTGAGTTCTGGGATATCATATTGTGTGCTGCTGCATGTTTCACATCCATTTTCAAAATTGCAGTGTACGCATACTGCCACAAATAAAAATCTGAATACATAATTAATGACTGATGCCACTTAATACTTTCAGAATTATATATGTTGAACGTCATCAAAAAACACAGGATTTGTGGGAATGGGGTTATTGCACATTTCAAAATTTCGTGACTTCTATGAGAATAAAGATTGGGAAACATAATAGGGAAGTATTCACTAATATGTCAAATTCAAGCAAATGTCTATATTAAGGAGGCCTAGGTAGTGTTTAAAGTTTACAATTAGTAACTTTTACTAATTCGTCCCACTTTGCGTGTTCTTTATGACGATCAACATTTTACATTATTAGGTAGTGTATATTTATTATATGGTTTAGTGTTTTAGTGGAATGTGCATTGTATCAGAAGGTTATACCTCTATGATGTTTTTTTAATGAATTATTGAAATTATTAATTTACATACTGGGAACTTTCCTGTCTTATTCAATAATCGAATTGATCTAAATAACTATGAAACTAGGTTAACAAGACATAGTAGACTTAATTTGGTCCATGACTCTTCTTCCAGTTCTTTTGGTAGACGAGCTTTCTCCTTCCAAGTTATTACACATTGGTGTAAAATAAATGACCAATTAAAAAATTTTCAATTAAAAGCTAAATTTAACAAGCATATAAAAATGATGTTACTGTAATGAACAAAAAGACTCATGTACTAGTCGAACTACTGATAATATTTATAACATGTACTGATGCTGTAGTCTAATCCAACTAATTTTATATATGAAACCAAGCTTAGTAGAGTACAAGGTTAAGAATTCTGGTCGTACACTGTATAGAAGATTTTGAAGTCACTAAATATGAATCCTTTGTTTCCAATACAAGTGAAAGGTATTCACTTTGGGAAATACTAGAAAACCAACATTTTGTTGATTACGATTTTTTCTGGTTATTTTTACAAATAGCTACAACACTCAGTGACATTGTCAACCTATTTAAACCTCAATAAAGTGTACAATTATGCAACAAAATGCGCAATAGTTAAATCTACTTTAACATGTCCGGAGTCCTGTTGGCGCCTTATGAGCATAATTTCATACGTCATTTTCTTGCGCGATCCTTCAATTTCTAAACAGAATTTTATTCATAAATACTTAACCTTATACTCTACTAAGCTTGTATGAAACGATAAGCCATAATTTAATTTGATCTTATGTGTGAATTGTTAACTTTTTTTGTTGTTCTTTTGTGTACGTAAACATTACTATATATGTTGTGAATTACATTAGCGATGTCAATTTCTTCTATCTTGAGGGTATCGTCAATTATAATAAATATAAATATAATAAAATAATGCATCTGGATGCACAGCAAGAATATTAATATTTTAAAAATGATTCCGTTTATTTCATATTATGTACATAGTCCTCTAAGCTTATGGTTTCTTGATTTTAATACAAGGTAATGTATTGTCAATGTAAATTATTTCAAATAAAAATTACTAGTTAATCGCGTGTGATAATTTAGTACAAACGTTTTTATACGTAACGTAAGCAAGACAAAATTCCAAAAATATTACAACAGGTGATACACATTTTCAACCAACTTATATAGAATACTACACTACTTCATCCTACATTTATCATGTATTAAGAATGAAAACTTGTTGATTATTTCAATTGACTGATATTAAAAAATCAACATTATAATAATACTACTATTCCTAAAATTTGATAAGTCATGTAATCCTTGAATGGACAAGTGAAACATGATCATATTTAAATGGCAATGACAATGAGGAATAATTGAAATAAATTAAATACCAAACCACAGATATGAATGGAAAGTAGTTACGTTACAATTTTATTGCTAATATTAAATTGGTAGCATATGACATCATAGTAGATAAATACTGCATTGATGTATCTCTGCTGATAAAACCAAAGGACCCATCTTCAAAATGCATTGGTCGACAGCTTCTGAAAAGTTTTCTGACGTTTTTGTTAGGGCAGCGTTTCCATTCTTGGAGAAAATAGAGGGATTTTGTTGTGCACCAAAGAAGTACAATTGATGCCCAAACCCATCAATGGCCAAATCGCCAAAATCATTACAGGGAAAGGTATGTATTCCGAGAGGGATATTATGTGTCGCATGTTGATACACACAAAAAAAGCCAGTACGACCGTAAGTCCAGGTATGAGTAGTATAAGAGGTGCAATTGCTTGTGCCAAATAATTAACATGGATATTGCTAATTTGAATAACCCGATCTAAACAACAAAATGAGGACTTCGCCTGAAAAATGTAATTGCGTTTAAGAATTCTGATTTGTTTGCTTGGCTGATTCGACCTGTTAACATCCTGAGCCAAAATATCATGAAAAATGCATATAGAATGGCAGCATAGCCGAAGAAAAGTATTGGAGCTAATCCATGCAGCGTTGCAACAAATATAATTGGCGTCAGTGCTATTCGTAGGAACCAAGAATCAATTGGTGAGAGTATTGTTTCAAAAGCAAGTACAATAGGACTGTATCTAAATGTAACAGCCAACACAGATCCCACAATACAATTAAAGACTAAAATAGGCGTCGTCCATCGAAATAATTTGGGCAGAATTTCCAGCTTTTTAAATCCCCATCTTTCGCTTAAAGGAATGCACCTTTCTAAAATGAAAATGCAATCTTTTCAATATAAATTTACGTATTATTTAAAAAAAAGAAAATCCGGCATTTTTGACAATGTTACAATTTACCTATCAGCCTTTTATCCAGTAAAATTAAACTATTGAGCAGTTCCATTAGGTGTGTGGAACGGGTACAAATAACAAAATCAAGATCTTGACCTAGAGTCAGTAATAACACCACAAGGATGAAAACTATAATCGCCCCAGGAGGTAGAGTGGGGAGAAATATTTGAGAAATAATTACCGCAGTTGTAGCAATGTTGAACAAAATTTCGCCACTGAGGAAACTAATGAAAATGAAAGTTTTGAATTTATTTGTTTGCTTTTTTATTTGATTTGTTGATGGACACCAATAGAAAGGAGTGGCTGATGTAGGCCCACCAAAAAAATTTAAATAATCTTGCAGACATATCTCCCATATAACTGTTGTCATGATAACTGTGATGTTGTCTGTCAGGATTTTAAAATATGAGTGATATGACAGTTAGCTTTTTATTTCGAGTTGATAAATAATTTAATTCCCATTTGCTGAATTACAAAAGATATCATTGCTTTCTTTACTTTTTACAACACATTAAAATATAGCCTATATGATTTTTGAAACGCGTTCAATGGAGGTCCAATACGACGTGACCATGCTTTTGTAACTAAATATTCGTTATTAGTGTTGCAACGCATATTTCATAATATGTATTTGCAACACGATTGCAAATGAAGGTCTAATATGTAAAAAATATCAAACCACTGATACACTGTTTGGAAAATTTTCTTTTTAATATGTACCTACTCAATTTCTTTATTGCACAGTAATATTGTAACAGCAGTGGCGGATCTACATAGGGGTTTTACGGGTCCAAAACCCCCCCCTCCTGTTATATTTCAGTTTACACTAGATAAAAATTAAAAATTATTCAATGCGGTTAAATACTTATTATATTCGCCGATATTCACTGGAATTTCCTTCAAAACCCCCCCTGTTATAAATCCTAGATCCGCCACTGTGTAACAGTACATATATGAAATCTTTAAAGATAACTATCTAGTACCTGCCAATAATGACTATACAAGAAAATTATTACTTTCATATTCCTGGATTGAAAGTATTATTATAAACATGTCATGGGTGGGATATTTTGATCACAACTCTGATTCCACTTTGAGCGTTTCGACACAAATAACAGTTTACTTTGCAGAAAATTTGTTTAACTTAAGCAAGTTTTTATTATGGTAATACACTATAAGCAATAACCCAAAGTATTCAGTCCTTTAGTGTTGCGTATTGACGAAATTTCATGCATACGTAACTAGAGAAATACTTTTAACACAAGAATACGAACACATTGAAATATACATTATTTCTACAATTGTAGCAAAATTGATCTTAAAGGGGGCTATAAAGAGAGGAAGGCTACCATTAGAACGGCGGCTAAAATTAGAGCAAATACGGTATTTACACTGTATTTATGTAATCATTTAAATAATTAATTGAATCGAAGAAATGTTTTCGTTTACACTCTCACAAAATTTCGTGCAGTAATTGATTTGTATTAATAATTATTACCTAATGTAATCAATGTACAAAGACTTAGAGAATTGATTACCTACTCATTATGAGACTTACTATATATGCATACTGTACATAAATTTGAGCCAATTTTGACCAAATTTGACATGAAATGCATCAAATTCGCGCGTAGCACAAAATTTTTCGCGATTTTTGCCCTTTCAGGCCAAAATAACCTCTTTACGCATTATTAAGTATCTTAATGAGTAGGTAAGCAATTCTCTAATTCTTTGTACATTTATTACATATGTAATAGTTTATTAATACACATCAATTACTGCATGAAATTGTGTGAGAATGTAAATGAAAATATTACTACCATTTATTCAGTTATTTAAATGATTACATTAAATGCAGTTTAAATACGATTTTTTTGGGATAAACAATTCTAGAGCAAAAGCATGCAAAGAACTGTAATAATTTTTCGTAAGACTTTAAAACAAGTCTGCGAGCAGTAAAATCACGAGCTGTAGTGTGCTCGAGCTGTAAAATTTGCGAGCTGTAGTGTAGACCGAGCAGTAGTGTACGGCTACCAAATGAGCTAATGCCCTTCACGACTGTGTGTGTTTCATTTTATTCGATATGACCTGTGGGCTTTCAGCTTTACTGTTTTAACTATGGTCAATTTACACTTTTTACATTATTATTAGTAGACTCGGGATAACATGCTAACAGTAATAGGTGGGTATACATATACTTTTATTTATATACGTAATTACGAAATTGAAAACTGTTTGGCAATGGTAAAATATGGTTGGAAATAATAAACAACAATTAATATTAGAATGCATCTGACGAATTTGTGTTTAAATTAGCTGTAATATTTGTTGCCATTATGGGTGCAATTGTAGCTGGTGCGCTTTGACTTTGAGGTCCAGTTATCGTGTATTGTTGCAATTGTAGCACGAAATATGTGACGTAGACACTCAGCAGCAGAGTTCGATATTTGCCGGCTTAAATTGTTTTTGCCCAGCCGGCTGGCAAAAAAGGGCAAAACGGCTAGCAAGGGGTAAAATGGCCATTTTATAAGTTAGGCGCTGGATTTCAAATGCATTCAACTAAATTGAGTATTTACAATGTAAACTTGACATTCGCAAATATAATATTATTTGCTACACAACCGTGTGAAAAAAGTATTATGTAAAATAAGTATTCCTAATCCTCATCCAGTGTAATATATTTATAATATTTTCTATTGTCGACTCCTTGGGAGATTGTTGTCCTCTGAAGTCTGAGTACTCGTGAATACAATTTTTAGAACACTTTAAATAAACTTTGACTTGACAAAAATTAATAAACTTTGAATTTTGTGCTTGATCTCAAGCTGATTTCCAGTTTTGTGTGCTTTATTTAGCCCCATTTCAATTTATACCATTTTGCCAATTTTGCCCCCCGGCAACGTAAAACTGAAAACGACCATTTTGCCACTTTTGCCAACTACCAATTTGCCCGCTAGCCGGTGGGCAGGCGAACTCTGATTACTAATACTAATACAAGTGTAGTAATAATTGAAAGTTCCCTCCAACGTCATATCTGCGATGTTTCCATTTCTGGAGTCATGTTTCCATTTCTGGCAACATTAGGATGTTTCCATTTCTGGACTCATGTTTCCATTTCTGGACTCATGTTTCCATTTCTGGACACATGTATCCTACTGGCATATGGCAGCATAATGTGTGCTCATTGTATTGCAGGTAAATTACTTGTTGTTAGCCATATCAATAAGTACAGCGTGTGTACATTTTAATACAGCACCAGTTTGGATTGGACAATCCGCAAGTTGAGTTTTCCAGCAGACAACGTTCTATATGAAATGGAATAATTCTCATAAGCATTGGCGTTCACATTGTAGAAGTAGATAACAAACAGTCTTTGTCCCTTCAGCTTTTATGCCACTGTGGAAGAGTCAAGTAATTTGCAAAGCAATAAACAATCGATTTTGCTATTAAAAATATCCACAGGTTATAAAATTGGTCTGTATGACACAACGCTGCGTTTAATATGAGTAAATATTTACATGGAGGGTGTAGCTAATTAAGTATCGGAGACTTCCGGAGATGCTTTATGGTTTTCGATTTCAGTCTGTCCGTCTTTCGTGTGTTCAGCAATATAACTCAAGAACGGATGAACTAAATTCATTCCAACTTTCCAGATGTAATCCGTGGGCTTTATTATCAAATACTTACTTATATCCGTTTTGAATTGTTTATTACAACCTGCTATCTACAATTACAAACTTATAACTGTTTTATAGACAATGCTGAATGTGAGCAAATTTACAAGCTTGACTGCTACATGATTTCATTACGATTGAAAACCTTCTTACAATTCTTGTTCTCCCAAGTAAAATAATATGACACTAAATCCGAGTGTACAAAGTTTAAGTAAAACTTCTATTGTCAATCAAAATATTATTATTAAAGAACCAGAGTTTGAAATTGTGAAGGTGTCCAAATATTTCAATTTTCCTGCGGTTTTCAGGTGCTACATCAATCTGTGCTATTATACAGGTTTCACCCCATTTAAATTGTATTACGATAGCACTTGTGAGCAGTACGTGGTCTGTTGCAATTCAATTCAAAAAGTAAATTGATATTCAAAATTATCCAGAATCTAAACAGTGTTTTGGTTTAATGTGAATAATGTCATTATCATGTATAGATTTTGTGCGGAATCGTTCATACAGCGGTTGTGTTATTCAATCTGGTAGAGCTAATCGAGACCCTTTCAAAGCGCCTGGAGGATTATCCTTCTAATACATACTATATCACACAAAATCTCTCGTCAAACTTTTTTCTTTTTTCATATTTTCATGTCTGCTGGACGAAAAAACAACAGATTTGTAAAATTGCGAATCTGACTCCAAGTCCAATTGATCAAAATTCGTTGAAGAGAAGTAGCAGGGTATGTAAAACATGTTAAAAAAATTATAAAAAATATATTTAAAAAGTGTAAAAAAAAATTTAAAAAATCTTAATAAATTATAAAACTAAAAAAATTAAAATTAGAAAATATAAAAATTCTTCAAACATTATCAAACTAAAAAAATTAAAATTAGAAAATATAAAAATTCTTCAAACATTATAAAACTAAATAAAACCCAATATTAAATACAAAATTAAATATTTTAGTCTTTAATTGTAGCTCTTTACAATTATATTTAATAGTCGTTTACTATTTAGGTTGTCATTACCGTTTACGCTGTTATTGGATTGATATTCCTGGTGAGGATTCTGAAATTTTTGGAGAATTTCAATATATTCGCGGATGAGAATGCGAATCAAAAGGAAAAGTATGGATATGTTGAACGAATCTTGTCTGCAACTAAAATTATGGATGAACACGAAAATGGTCCACTAGCTTCACATTTCTTAGTAATACGAATTGTGGAACAAGTTCTGAAATTAATTACATCTGGGGCTTTTGGGGTGGCGCACTGCTTTTGCATTTGTTCAGGATACGCCATATATGAAATCGTTGGAAGCTTACAGTCATTATTTCAAAGTGACAATGACATATCGGATGCACAAATTTTGAAAGAATTACTGAAGAGTAAATTTTGGATTGCTGAAATCAACGAATGCATTAAACATGTATTTTTCTATGAATCTATTGCACTCATTTTAACCATTTCAACTGACGCATTTATTGCAATGGATGGAAAGGTACATATATTCAGGCGAATCGTGACAAGCTTTTCAAGATTACCCATGTGTGTCACTGCATGGATGGCAGCTGAATGTGTTGACAAGGTTAGATTGAAACGTGTCATAAATTATTGGACAATTTTTTTATCCATCATATACATTGGCAAAAAAATAAAAAATAAGAAATCATGATTTACATCAATAAAAGGTTATAGAAATTATTTTATAGGTTGAAAATTTGAAGGATAAATTAATGACCAAATTTTTAAAAATGGCGTCTGAAAATAATCAGGGGAATTTACAATGTAACTGTGAAGCATTGCCCTACCTGCAGCAAATTTCACCAATTGATTTTGGACTAAAGGGTGGCAAATTTTTTACAGTATCCTACGGGTTTATTGGAGTGGTACGATATCATTTTGTTGACGACAATTTTATTTCAACGCCAAAAATAAATGTAATGTGGAAGAAATATTATATTGTTTCAAATATTAATGATTTTTTATTACAGACCGCAAGCTTTTTGATGACCTACATTCTGGTGCTGATACAATTCAGAGTACCATTACCAGCCACTCCCAGCAATACATAACTATACAACCAGCGCTGAAAATGATAACCATCCATCTTATAGTACCTACTTATAATCTCCCCCTATATTACTTCACTTCGTATCAATAAATCACTGTTTGTATCAAGGTGTTTAAGCAGCTCACTATATAAGGTCTGGACATAGGCTCATGTTTTTAAAACGCTTCAGCCATTTAGGGTAGTGTTTCTCTCTGTCAAAGTAAGATGAAACTTTATCCAATAATTACATGCGATAAAAAAATCTCCCAGGTTACATAGAACAGAAAAATCGAATGAAGTTTCCTTACAGAGAGAAACACCCTACTGGCTGAAGCGTTTTTCAAAAGTGAGTCTGTGTCACACCTTATAGAGAGCTGTTTAAACACCTTGGTTTTGTATCGAGGTACACTATTTGAACACAATAATACAAACATTTTGCGTAAAATTTTATAGATTAATTATATTGTAATGTTTATTGCACACTTACGTTTCATTATTCAAGTTGTCGTAAACTTTCATACATAGTAAAATTTTAGGAATTAATACTTTATCTAGAGATACTTATATAAAGTAAGAGTATGACAATGTACACTTCTCTTATTTCCGATCAGTCATAACCTGCTTGCTACTATTTGTATTTGAAACTTCAATACATTTTACTATGAATTATTAAAATCGGATTAAATAAATACTTACTTAGTTACAATGGTTCAATATAATATTATCCACTTTTAAAATGATAGTTACACAAAGTCAACATTTTCACAGAAAATTAAATTAAAGGATCATTTACTTTTTATATTACCTAAAATAATATTGTAAATAAATATGTTTTTGCTTGTCACAAGGTTTTAATTTTTGGAAATGGCTAAAGATTTATTGGATGTAGGAATCGAACCTACCTACTTATGAGTCGACCAGGGGCGTAGCTAGGATTGAAATTTGGGGATTGCCCGATCAACACGTCAAAATTATTGTCCAACAAAAATCAAGCATAAAATCAATAGGTGCCCTCCTTACAGTTGCTTCAACCCCAGGCGCCCCAACCGTGACGGGCGCTTCTGGCGCCCGCCCCGGGATAAGTGAAACTTGTTCTGTTGTGCAAACATTGGTTGTCTCACTAATCAACTCACTCACAACATCTCTAACAAATACGCTAGCAAAATCTCAGGAGTTGCAATGAACTTAGGCTTTTTTGATATTAGTGTGACAAAAATAATCGCTCCCACAAGCGATTTTCATTTTTTTAGCTTCCTTACAGGATTTTTTATTGTTTTAATTACTCGCGAAATTGACATAATAAACTAGAAAATTTCATTAAAACAATAGTTTTACTGTGATTGTAATTCAAATTGGTACTTAGTTATTGGAAAAATTATGAAATTCCTGCTTCACATAAAAAAACATCGCAAATTCTGCGATAAAATCGCACCTCCTGCGAGCAAATCACAGCACCAGCGAGTGTTTTGCATCGTAACCGATTTACTCGCTTATTTTTTAGAGATGTTGAGGTTGAGAACTGTTAACGAGAATCTAGAAGTATACCTGATATAATATAGTACCATGAGTTAAGTTCTTCCGACCAATTTATGAACCGGCACGACAGGCAGCACTGTTAATGTTAATGCACCTTTCAAATAAACAATATATTATTATGATAAATTATACAATGGACAAGAAAACATAACAAAATGTAGTCTAAGTAAATAGTTTCCTTTTATTGTACGATTGACATTTGTATCGCCACTAATAATTTTTTTGTAAAAATCTAATCTAGAACAAACTTGCAAAATTTGCAAGTTATCGTCAATATAGTGTTTAGCCAAAAAATAGATTCCTTTTAAAGTTTGCTTGTTAGAAGTTTCATTGTACCTCGACTTATGTTTAAAATAAATTTTGGAATTGACATTTTCTTAACGACTGAGTAGTTACCAACTTTGAATGCAATGGGTCTACACGACTTCAGATACTTTTTCATGTACAAGGAATCTTTACGATTTTTTGAAGCATATTTCTTGAAGCATTTTGTTATTCTATTTGCAGAATTGGCGTTCGAAATCATTAGTTTTAACAACGCAAGCCATATGGTTGTTAGTATAACTGCAAAACTTAAAAATACAATCTGATTTATAATGGATGTGTTTGTGTGATTTTTATGCACCGATAAGAGTAAGTAAATACATATGAGTATCGTTCTGTTAAACAAGGCACCCAATGGTGCAATGTACTCTTTCACTTCGTCGATTGCAAATTGTGAATATAAAACCATACATCGATTGTATTTAATCAACAATTCAATTAGACGTACTTCATTGTCAGAATTGTATTTTGATAGTCCCAACCTGAAATAAAGTACATTTTATGTATCATTTGACCGGTATTATGTAAGTATATAATGTATTATAAATGCCAGAGGTCATGCTGATGTCTTCTTATAAGGAGGGGTCATGCTATAGGGTGGATTCCGGTATACAAGTCTAATTATTCGAAAACGCTGTCAGAAAATGTAGCGAATAAGGTATCTATAGAACCAATAATTCCTCAGAAGTTCCTATATTCAATATTGCATTTTGGGACTCAAAAATTAGATTTCGATGCCGGAATTCACTTTTTAGTAGCATAACTCTTTCTTATAAGAAGAAATCATCATGATCTCAACTTTTCTTGATAAATACTATTGAACATTACGTTATTTCTTTTGAAACCGAGCCAAGTAGAATCGATACTATTACAAATATGTGCATCAAAGTCATTCCGGCTATGTATTGACATACAAAGGCCCATAGACAAATAAATCCATTAAAAATTCCGAAAACCAATCTGATGCTCTCGTTCGAAAATTTGGAATGTGGAAATATGGGTGCGTCAAAGCATGAAAAATAAAATAAGGTTATAACAACGGGAAACACAGCAGCAGTGGTGTTTGTCACCTTGATGAGAAGAATCACAATCATTCTAGTTGAGTTGGAAATCAATTTTCGTCCATGGCAGTGCCTGTCTATAAAAATGGAACGAAGTTTTTAACCTGCCTCATGATTCAACCAATTACAAAATGGTAAAAATTCATTGCTAGTTTTCAGAAATGCAGAAATATATTTTACATAATACGTTCATATTATGCAAATATTATTATAATGTGTAATTTACTTTTAAATTTAATGTAGAAGTGAATAAGATCAGTAGTAATCAAAACCAGGGCTGCGCTCCTAAATCGAGCAAAGCAAATAACGACGGCCCCGATCCACATTGAGACGAATATCAGGAAAGATAGACCGTAGTAGTAAGAATTATCGTTTTGAAGTGTTCTATGAATAAATTCCACAGTGAAAAACAAAGTGTAGCTAATCCATATGACGCAATACATATAATTTTTCAATTTAAACAATTTTGAAGATCT
>JAQFYB010006300.1:0-12476 GCA_034694085.1 Pogonognathellus longicornis | reverse complement strand
TAATATCTAGTGTAAGCCACAATAATCTGGGGGGTGCTTAAGCACCCTCAGCACCCTTAGTGGCTACGGCCCTGATTGTGACTTACTCTGTATTTTGCAATAGGTAACATTTGCTGTTGCAAATCTCGTTCATGTGAGGCCCATTTATTCCCGTTTGTTTCTATGTTTCTATACAGTTGGCAACCAAACCAAGAACGAGGGTACGTGAATGGCCGCAGTGTTTTGTATCAATAAGTATGTTGACTGACCCATATAATAAAATATAGCACTCTGTTTATAATATTCGTCTAATTCAAGCTTACATTCATTACTTTCAACGCAGACTAACATCTTTTAAATATAATCGATCAAATATCATATATTTTCCCTTTAGTACGTTTAAATACAATCATGTACGCTAGCGAATACTGAAAATAGCAATAAACAGATGCAGAAAAAGTGTATACACACCTAGTAAATTCAAAATTTGAAAGCAGATCATAAAATACTGCTGTAATATTTCTCTAGTCCTTGGCAAATGTAACCAAATATAATTTTTTTTTCGATTGAAAACGTTGATTGCATTCTAATTTACGCTATATATATATAACAGAAAGTTATATTACATCGTATTAATTAAAATGCGGGTACAATTGTATTACATTCTGGTTTTGACAATTTCAAACCATTTTTCGGGAGTTCAATGTGAAACTCAATTACTGAATTTGAATACTCATTTGCAACCATTTGACAATTGTCTGCTCAATATTCTTTTCCACGAAGAGCACGATGTGGACTTTGAAGAATTCGCAACACCAGTTCTATTGGCAAAATATTCAATCAGATATTATAAACCTGCTAACGTCAATTACGAAGCACACCCATTTTGGAAACTGGACAATGGTACCAGGGTAAAAATTGATGACGGCGTAATATTTGCACCGTATGCCTGGCAATGCATTGTTCACGTTTATTTATATCCTTCTTTGCATATTCAACAATACTCGCTACGTGAAATAGAAAAATTACTTCCGGCAAATACAAAATGGTTTTGGAATCATTTTATCGACACTAGAGGAGATTTTGTTGCAATTGATGTTCAGAGAAACGAAATGTTTGTGATGGTCATTGAAGACCAGCATGTCGAAATAAAAAATTTGGACAAATGGATTTGCTCTGCAACAGAATTTTATATTAGGGGTAGAAATCCTCCCAGAATTGAATTCCTTCTGCTTATGGAATATGGTGCTACATTTGACGTGTATATTATTGTTGAAGAATTAAAATGCGGAAAACTAAATACCCAACGAATTATAATAGAAACAATTTACACAAGAAAACAGCTGGAAGAACAATTAGCGAATCGTTATAAAAAAGATATTAAACAGCCACCTTCTCTTAGCCTCCATGTGCACTCTCGACAAATGTCCAGCGATCATTTAACTTTGGATGATCAAGAAATCCTTCCATCTGAAGAATTATCGTTTAGGCGGTTTCATTCAAGTAAATATGATTTAAACTTAGCGCTGCTGCAATCCATTGTTGCTAACTCAAGTTCCATTTGTTTTGTGAAAAGCGAACGTTGTTCATCTGAGGTGACATTAATAAGATTTGATAGTCATATTTCTACTTTTTTCATTTTGAGTTATAACAGTTTTCAGTTTGTTACATGCGATGGAGAAATAGATCAAAGCAAAATATCTTTTTGGTATTATGTGTCGTGTTACGATTTGCCATCATGGATTTGTATTGGTTTGAGTTGTGTTGTTGTGTCATTGTTTTTGAAAATAGTTTACAAAATCAAGAAAATAGAAGTCAAATCAATCAGCACAACATTTCTGAGTCTATTAGAGCAAGGTGATGACACAGCAGTAAATTTCAAAAAAGCAACATGTCTTTACTTTGTATGCGGAACGTGGATCATGATGGGAATTGTTTTATCCAATGCATACAAAGGATCAAATATCACAGAATTGTCTGCACCGCGAAAAATTAATAGGATTACAAATTTTAGTCATTTGGTGGATTATAAATACTCCATCTATTCTCCTCTTTTCGCTCACCGCAACTATTTTAAGTTTAAATCATCCAGAATCAAGAAACAATTTCAAATGACAGACTTTTATTTTGCACTAGACGAAAGCAAAGCTTTAGTGACCAGAGATAACGAATTTCGGAAAATAGTTAGAAATATATTTTCTCGAATGATATTTCCTCTAAGCGTAAGGAAATCTAAAGAGCTGATAATATTTCCTGACACGATCTTCGAGTGTATTTTAGCATGTAATTGTAGTAAGACGGTGTATGCAGACTGGTCTGAACATATAGACTTATTGTATCTAAGGCTCAAAGCACTTCATGGTGAACTCCCAGGTATTGTCAAAAGTGAAGAACAAGTGTGGCGAAAAAACATTGCATGGAACATTAGACTGAAAATAAATCCTATCTTTCTTTTCAAGTTAAGATATCTGCAGCATTCAGGAATTGTCGATATTTGGAAATCAGTGGCACAGACTCGAGATCTTCTTCAAAGTAAATTCAGGAGTTTGACATTGTCTGCTTTGGAAAAAGCAAAAGGTATTGCGATTGGTGACAATATTGCTTCAATATTTATTATATACATTATCCTGTCATTGTTTTCCTTGCTTTGTTTTGTAATGGAGTTTCTAACGAAATTTGTTAGCAATAGGCACGCAATGATGATGCATTCTTTAAAATTTTGTGATGTTACGGAACTGAAATCTGTTGGTAGAATCATAATTTTGAATCGTAAAACGAATAAGTGATAATTAGTCGAAATGTTGGAGCATATATGCCAATGCTATGAAATCGTATAAAATAATATTCTATAATATTCTAGTAATTGTAGTAGATTCTATATAGAGAGTGGAAATTCGCATTACATTTCTCAATGTAACTAATGAAAACTTAATCGGTTCATATATAGTAGAAAGAAATTATGTATATTAAAAAGCACACAACTTTTGAATTGTAATTCATGAATAATCAACGGTTTTTTTGTGTAGGTAAATGAAGATGGCAAGTTTTCCAATAAAAATATAAAAACCAGCGGAATTGGGAATTACTATAAAAGCTGAAAAACTTATAATCACACATAAAACATGCATATCTGAGTTTTCTGTGCATCGCCCGTTGGGGCCCCTCTAAGATTGTTTTGAATCCCCAATACCATAGTATGGCTGTATACAAAAGGAGTTTAGAATACATTAGGGTTCCATATTATACCTACTCTTTATATAGCTTTATACATCCTGCATATACAAGTACCTAAGTATGTTTAAGTTGGAGCAAGTTAACTTTCATGGTCAAGGCCATTATTTACCACAGGTTATTTCAAGTATTATTAATTATCTCTCCAGCACTGCAGATAACCACAATATTGTGTTACTGGGAGCTCTCCTGCTGTAATATTCTATGTAATGTATTTACTATAATATAGTTACATAGCAATATATATATGATATTATACACAGCAGATTCATTTTGTGCTTCTCCACCCAGCGGATAATATCCAATTGTCAAAATCATTATTAAGATCCATTCAGAAACCGCGTTTAGCAATTGACAATACACTTATGAGAAAGTCATTGTCCAAGTAAACGATTGGCCAAAGAACCATCATAATATTAACTCCTTCACTTCTAATAAGTGAGCTGATTCAGGTTGTTGTGTAATAATTTAAAATAATTTTAATATGTTTTTAATTAATTTTTTTAATTAATTTTATTAATGAACCTTTTACTTTGTCCACGACAGAAAGTTTTTTTCATTGGAAAATAATGGCTGGTTCCAGTTCTCCAAAATATAAGTTGACATATTTCAACGCGAAGTGGTTGGCTGAACCAATTCGTCTTATTTTATCATACGTCAAGGAGGATTTCGAAGATGTGAGGCTTGGAAAAGAGCACTGGCCAAGCATTAAACAAAGTATAAATATTTTAATCAATTCTTTGAAATACCTAAAACAATATCTTAGTATAGTACCAATGATATTGACATGTTTGAATATCAAATCACAAAATGTTATATTGCTATTTTTATTTCTGCTGGAACAGACTTTCCGTATGGTGCTCTGCCGATACTCGAAGACCGTGATGCAGGAAAAACGTTCACTCAATCCTTTGCCATATCACGTTATCTGGCTAAAAAATATCGTCTGGTGGGAGCGAACGATATGGAGACTTACAAATGCGATGAGTATGCTGATTGCATTGTAGATTTGCTTAAAGGTTCATTTCCATTGATTTGAATTACTCAATCTTTTATTGTTCTTTACGGGTTTTTTCATTTAATTATATAGGCTTTACCCCCATTTCACCCTTTCCCCAGCAAATCCCATGGGGTGTAGCATAATAGATACTCTATATAGTGTTTTCTAGGGAAGTGAGTTTCAAAAAGGCAATTTTATACAAATCGGCAGAAAGATGTGGTCAAATGTCAATTTGAAAAATAAAAGTAGAACATCAAAGTATAAAAAATGTAAATGTTAGTCTTATTTTTCCACGTAACATTTGAAGCCTCAATGTTCAGCCGATTTGAATGCAAAGATGTCTTTACATTTTCTGAACTTGCAAAAAAATTCTCTACAAATCGCTGTAAAGTTGGAATGTTAAAATCCTTTGGGTTATGCTAGGATTATGCAATCACTATGTCCAACCCTTGTATATGGAATTTAGTTACTTTACTACTATATTGAGTGACTTTCATTGCATAGCTGCGCATATTAATCACAACCTTATCGGCACTTGTAGAAGCGGAGATCATATACAATGCTGAGGAATCACGAAGGGCTGAACTCAAAAACAATTTTCTTACTGTCAGCATTCCAAAATTTTTCACTCCAATCAATGGTGATTTGAAGTCAAACGGTGAAACGTACTTGGTCGGGCGTGGATTGACATGGGTGGATTTCTTGTTGGCCCATTTCTCTGAATTGTTTGAAGGATATATGGACAAATCGCTATTAGGTAATTATCCTTGTATAAAAGCCCATCAACAAAGAGTTTTTAACATTCCAGAAATCAAGAAATGGTTAGATAAGCGTCCTGCCACGGACTAATTCTCAAACTACACATTAGTTCTTGTGATTGAGTCATTGAATGATGTGAAAAAGTTGTTGTGTGGAAGTCAATAAAACATAAAAATAATAACTTTTCGACTTTTCTTCACAATTATCTAAACAGATATTATTTATGCATTACATAGTTTAACGAAAAACTGTAATACACAGTGTTGTATAGAGTATGCATAACATAGTAAGATATTACTTGCAACTTTCTGTTAAAATTAAAGAGATATATTTTGCATTACATCTTTACAAATATAAATTTAAAAAACAAAAACAAGCAATATTCTTACATATTACAAAATTGTTTACTATTACAAATTACAATCAATGCGCAATTAAGTATAACATGACTTGTAACTAGAAAGCTTAATAATAATTATAGCTACTCAAAATATCGTGTGTAACAGTAGCAGTATAAGGTAGCCTTGGTAAGAATTTTTTATTTCGCTGCTTTATTTGGCCTTAACAATGATCATATAGTCATTAAATATATATATAATTTAGATTCAACTGCAAAAAACGCCAACATTGTTTTTAAAAACATCTCTACCAGGCTACCTACAAATAATAATACTGTTACAATTTAGTAGATATCTTAATACATGCGATAGCTACTTATCCGTGTCAGTATCACAACAAAAACATAAATCTCAGCAATTTTTCGGTCAAAAACTGCAGTAACTAAATATTTTTAAATAACAGTCCATTATATCATTAAATTATTCTTTAAAATAAATTGCGCATATACTAAAAATACAAAATAATTGACTTTTTGGCACAATACAATATTTTTACATTATAGACATTTTAAGTTACCAATGCACGCATTATGCTACTTTTTGTTTTGTTTTATACATCACTTTAGTTGTGCTAACGATTAAATTTACAAGTTGTAGTGCTTGGAGAAACCCATGAGTGCAAAAACTGTGAACTTGACTAACAAACTAAAATAGAAAATAATGTAGAGATACAACATGAGATTAATAACACAGTCTTATAATTTTTGATAAGAAATTCTACGACCATAAAAAAATTAAAATCACATAGGCTACATTGACAATATATTTAACTTTTTGTAAAGTATTTAGTAATTATACAATAAATAGCTAATTCTAAATTATGACTAGAATTCCTGACTTATTAATACTGAATGTTACATGTTACAATACTTTATTTTTGTTTCAATCACTAATGCTCCGTAAACAGCTCAATTTCCGAGTTTACGGTAACTTGGTTAGTTCAAAGAATTTTTATTTTGGATTTTGTGTAGACGCAGCTTTTTTTCGAGCAACGCCGTGAGTTTCCATGTGAATTCTCATGTTGGTCATATTTTTAGTAGTTTTGCCACATTGTTCGCAAACAAACAATTTTTGATTCTCTGGGTGTTCCCTTTGTAAATGCTTTTGGAGGCTGTATCTGTGTTTTAGCATTTTCCCACACTTTTGACATTTGAACATTTCTTTATCTGCACTTTCTTCGTCTTCATGAACATCCATGTGTACTTTTAGCCGATTTGCCGTTTCATAATTTTTTCCGCATTTGGCACAAACAAAACGTCTCTTTGGCAATCCACACAAGTTACCCGCCTTGATGTGATTATTCAGAAAGTACTCACTGCCGAAACCCTTGTTGCATTTGTCGCAGTAAAACTTGAACTTGTGCAATTCCGGGTGTACTCGTCTATAATGCCCATCAAGATTTCTAGGACGAGGAAAAAATATATTGCATAACTTGCATAGCACTGCTTTAGAAGGGTCCTCAGGTGGTTTGAAACTTTTGGCTTTGGGCGATGGTTCATCGCTATTTGTGCTCTTGAAATAATTTGAGCTCAAATGTTCAATGGATCTCATATGATATGAAACTTGGTCAACTTGCACAGGCAGCCCACAAATATTGCACTTTGCTTCGTTGGTTGTGGATGCTCCATTTCCTGCTTCTGGGTGTAACTTGCTTCTGTGATCCTCAAATGTATACGGGGTATCAAAAATTTCATTGCAGCACAAAATTAAAAATGGAGCTGAAACAAAATAATTGCAAACAATAATTTTCTACGAAAATTGTGAATAGGGTTTTAGCTGTGCATTGTTAATTAAAATAATTTTTAATGCTTTTGACTTTGGGAAAATATTATTATACACATTTTTCAAGAATCTCCATTTCGCAAATTGAGATTCTTAAAACACATGACTGTATTTATATTGAATTCATTTTCATATAAATGTGATTATGAAAAGTATGTAAATTAACTAAGTATTTTTTTAAAGATTTTGTTAAATGGCCTATTTACTTACCGTCTGCTTCGTTGAAATTGGCGTCTTCAGATTCTGGCAGTGGTAGAGTAGATCTACAAACAAGAGGTTCTTCTATTTGTTCTGAAATATTTAAATAATTTGCTTTATTAAATTATGAACATGTTAAAACCATTATCAAAGAATATACGATACAAGGTCATTTTCAACAGAACCATCAAAGTTAAATACCTAAGAAATTATTCTATTTATAGCGGTCATATTTTCAAACATATTTTTTGAGGCAAATTGAGTTATGAATTAATGAACCAAAACAATGAAAAAATATACAATATATTATATCACCATTGTGTAATAAATTGTGGTCAACTATGGACAATTAATTTGCCAATGCCATAATTATTGAAAAACAAGTGAGACATTTAAAATTAAAACCAAATTAAAAATACCTAAAATCTATATAACATGAACCAGGGCCGTAACAACCATGGGCCCGGCTAGAAGGAAATAATTGTGCTGACCTGGCCAGAGTCGTTGAATTAAAAACGCAATTGACCTTATTAGAACATTAGGGAAAGTCAGGATGATGCGCGTACTAATGGCAAATGTGTTTGCAATCTCAAAAATAGCTTACTTTGTCATACAATTTCGTGCGGCGAGAGAACTTGATGCATTTTACGTTGGTTTGGCCCAAGGTGGTTCCATGGATACTGATTAACTTTGTTAATCAGATAATGATTTCATAGGTGAGGAAATTAGAGCTTTCCCTAATAATAACTAGTGGGACTACTTTCTTAATAAACTGTCTCACTTCAAAAAATCAATAAGCAATTTTATTAGTAAAGGGTCACAGTTATTATTTTCTCACTTCATTCTGAAATCATTATCTGATTAACAAAGTTAAGTACTATCCATGGAACCACCTTGGTTTGGACCTAATTCAAAGTGCTGTATGTAACCAATTGTACAATTGATCAATACTTGGCCCGGCCACTTCGACCAGGAGGAGCTTCCTCTTCCTCCCCGTACCTCCTCGTTGTTACGGCACTGACATGAACAGGTAAACACATATTATAATAAAATAGTACACTAACCTTTCTTTGGCTTAGTATAACTTAGCAACATCTTTCTTTGTTTCTCTTTTTTACTTAGTTTGTCGGAAATTACTGAAATTAGTTTTTTCGAAGTTTTTTTAGATTTTAAGCGGACTGCTTCTGTAGACGTAAGACCCAATAATCCTATTGACTTTGAATTAAATATTTTTTTGATTTTTGAACTATAAACTTCTTTGGATGCTGAACCATTTTCTGACTTTGATTTGGAACCATTCTCTGACTTCGGTTTCACACCATATCCTGACTTACATTTAGAAACAATTACTGATTTAGATTTTGAAAAAAAATTTTGATTAGATTTTGAATCCATCTCTAACTTAGAAGTGGAATCTTCTGACTTAGATTTTGAATCATTTCCTGACTTAGATTTTGAGTCATCTTCTGACTTAGATTTTGAGTCATCTTCTGACTTAGATTTTGAGTCATCTTCTGACTTAGATTTTGAATCATGGTCTGACTTATATATTTCATCAAATATTTTTTTGATTTTCAAAATACATACGTCTTTAGATTTTGAACCATTCTCGGTATTAGATTGCGAATTATTTTCTGGTTGAGATATTTCATTAAACAATTTTTGAAATTTTGGATTTAAAGCTTCTTTATATATTGAACCATTCTCCGGGACCGATTTTGAATCATTCTCCGAGACCGATTTTGAACCAATCTCTGACTTAGCTTTTGAACCGTTCTTTGATTGGGTTTTTGAACCAATTATTGATTTTTTGGAACCAATTACAGATTTACCTTTTGAACCAATTACAGATTTAGATTTTGAAGCAATTAAAGATTTAGTATTTGAACCAATTACAGATTTAGATTTTGAAGCAATTAAAGATTTAGAATTTGAACCAATTACAGATTTAGATTTTGAACTAATGGCTGACTTAGATTTTGAGTTGTTCGCTGACTTAGATTTTGAATCGTTCACTGATTTAGATTTTGAACCATTCTCTGAATTAGATTTCGAAACGCTCTTTTTTCGCATTTGAATAGGTCCACAATGAGTTTTGATTTTATGACATGTTCCATCAATATTTTGGGACAAATTATTACCATACTGCGGTTTAAAGTTTTGAGATCCATCTGTTTCACCGGCTGCGTATACTATTCCATAACATTCCCCTTCTGTTTGTATTAAATTTTGGAAATCAGCTGCATAATCTGGTTTATCATTTTCTATTTCCTGAATACAAGCGGTTACTTCTTGTTCCTCATTTACTTCAGTTTTAATCGGCATACGAAGTAAGACTCTACTTTTAATAGCTTTAGTAAAAGCAGAATTTTCATTTGATTGAATTTTAAAAACTTTGTGTGCGGCATACACATTTTCCAAAGCGTACTTGCAAATGTCACAAAATGAGATTCCTTCAGAATACACATTGTGAGTTACGGCTGCAAAGTCGAGTTCTGTGTCTGAGACAAAAGCTTTCGACCAATCGTCAACAGTGAGTCCATAAATGTAGAAAATAGCGTCCAAAATTTGAATTTCAGAAGGTCCTATCGTTCCCAGTATGTCGTCCATAATATCGAATTTTGTGTATTTTTTAATCTCATCTGTAAATTTTCTTGTACAATTTGCACAATTGGTGTTAATCGCGTTATAGACTTCAATATTTGGTTTGATGTCAATTTCAATAAGTGATGGTTGAAATACAGCTGAAATTATAAATCGATACAGATTACAATGTATCCAAAGATTAATATAGGTACTGATAACTTGTTGTCTTCGTTTTTGTAATGATGTTGTTATATAATAATACTTTCAGCTTGTTGTACTGCGGTCCAGCCGGGAAACTCTTTGGTACCTCTTGGTAGTGATATTTTTTTCTTCTTTTTTCGTTCTTCCAATTGCTTCCTCTTTGGAAGACCGAGTATTTTAAAAGGTCTTCCGTCTTTTTTAAAGTCCATTCTAGAAATATACAAATTATATGTATATTAGCATGGTATATTTATTATTAGTTATAGACTTATAGAGCTTAAATGTGTCTAAAATAGTGTTTATCAATTATAACCTGACTGAGGTTTCAAAATTTCTAAATTGCAAACACAATCATTTTGCGTAGGGATTTATTCATCTTATTATAGTTGAATTAAATTGGACTATCTATCATTGAATAAACGAATCTTTCAAAATCTAATAACCCTGTCAAAAAGGATCAGCTGGCCACTGAACTCGCACTCTCTGGACACTGGAAGGAAATTAGCAGCTCCATATAACTTTGATCAAATTTTTAATACTCATTACTTAACTTGAGTGACAGAATACTAGCATTAATTCAACATGAGCATGCTGAAATTAAACGACAAATCTAATCAAATAATTACAAGAAATAAAAGACTACTGAGAATACTGACTGACTGTAAAAAGAGATGAATTATTCTGTTTGAATCAAATTTTCAATTTAAGCAGAATTGAGAAGCGCTAAATATTGCATCTCATCAAGAGTCTCACCTAATACAATACACAGTGAGATTTGTATTGCACTAACAGAGTATCAAACCAACAACTACACACCGTAGCGTAACGCTACGTACACATACATACACATTAGAGGTGGTAACGAGCCGAGCCAGCTCGTTGCCCACTCGCCCGAACTCGTTTTCGGGCGAGTTCGGGCATGTTTATTTATGCCCAAATTTCTAAATATTATATATTGTGTTTACAGTTCCCCCCCCCCTCCCGAAACCAAATCCTGGCTACACCTATGATTTCCAAAATCATAAATATACGACAAAAATCGATTGCAAACGAAAGCCAAAGGCAGGCATCGTAGTTGTCGCAATAGCTTTTCATCACAATCACACACAGCTACAGCTACATACACAAAGTACATGTTTGTTGTATAACACTACACCACAGACCATACTTAATGTTGAGTACTCATTGCAGCATTGTCAGTAGGTACTCTTTAATATGATTACAAAATCCATGCAATTAACATAACTCTGCCATTTTCTACTATAAACATAATAATATACAATTACACTGCCTATCACTTACACGTTTACATTTAATTAGGAGCTTACAATCCAAAAGCACTTTTCCATTAAAATGTTTAAAATCAGAATCAAATTCTGGCTACTTTTTTACTACTTTAGGTGAATAGGTATTTATTTTTTAGAAGCAGCGAGCCAACCGAAATGATCTACACACAGTGGCGCATTTAAGGGGGCGGCAAACCGCCCTCCCCAAATATTTGGAATTTACAATACATAAAAACAGGTTCATCCCAAAATACCAAAAAATAGGTTATTTTTGCCACAAAAATGCAAAAAACTTCATACTTTTTCGCGCTACACGCGATATTGTTACAATTTACATGAATTTTGGCTTAAATTGGCGTAGTTTTTGTCAAAATTTGCTAAATTTTTTCGCACTACATGCTATTTTTTGTAATTTCCGTAGCTTTTGACCTAAATTTGTCCAAATTTGGTAAAATTGATTTTGTTTCAATTTCCATGGATTTTAAAATAAATTTAAGCAAAATGTGCTACAACTTTTTGCGCTGTGCGCAAAAAAACAGGTAGGTATATAACAAAGGTTTGCTGGAGCCCCCCCCATATGTGACCTAAATACGCCCCTGTCTACTTATAGCAAATTTTTGTTATTATAAACACTTTCACAACAAGTACTTGATCAGTCACTCATGCGCAAAAGAATGGTAAGAAAAACGTTTCAATTCTTTCAGATTGTAGCCCCTGTTATGATAATAATGTGATCATTCAAAAACATGCAGACAGCCTATATAGCCCCTCTTATACACCAGCATCAGTTGTCTCCAGCGGAGATTTCGTATCACAAAATCATTCAAATGTACGAGAGTGTTTGAGCCAGCTTTTAGTTTTATTAGTCAGAAAGACTCTCGTCTCGTGACGTATCGCGACGAGACGAGAGTCTTTGAATACACATTTGGTATACATGTTACACTGGCGTAGCCAGGGGGAAATTACCTCGCCTACCCGGAATCCGGAAAATAAAGCTTATTTTACCAAAAAAGTACTAAAAATCTTAATTATTATGAATGCCAGAATTATTCGTGA
>JAQFYB010006299.1:0-12477 GCA_034694085.1 Pogonognathellus longicornis | reverse complement strand
TGAAAAAGTGGAAAATAGCACAGGGGGGACCCTTCTTCACCTGATATTTTGTATGCTAATTCCCATTAAGAAAATTCGAATTTTAAATATGAAATTCGGATTTTTTTAAAAAAAGTATGAAAACCCGCGTATGGGCAGCTAATATTTTGCACATGTGTTTTACATGCCCTAAGCATCGTCTGTACCAATTTTCATGAAAATCGGAGGTACACATGTCTATAGTGTCACTTGTGAGCTAAATATTTTTTGTTGTTTTTCTAAATGTCCATTGAAATTTTGCAAATAAAGTAAAATTTATTGTACCTGCAAATACTGATATATTTACTAGATAGAAATTTTCTCCTGGGTTTCTCTGGTGAAAACCAGCGACATCCATCCAATTCCATTAACCCTGAGCCATACCCCATCCTGACACATTTGACGTCTCTGGAAGCAACAAACATTAGCAAAAATTATTACCAAAGCGGTAGAGTCAAATACTGCTACCGCGTAGTAATAAAGTGGTAACAAAATTTTTTAGAGTGTAGGAATCTATTTGTTTTAACTATACAATATTCTCCTTGATATCCTCCGTAATATCCTCCTAAGTTTATAATAGTATAATGAAATTGTTTTTATTAAGCAAACGGAAAGAAGCTGGTAATAACGGTAAAAAAAATCTCAGTTGCAAAGTGTGCAAAAATATTGAATGCTCAGTGTTTCTAATTTCATAATAACTTTTTTTCCTTTGAAATTTTGAGAAATAGAAAACTAGGAAATACCGCTCTCTATTAGTATAAAACCTACATATTATATGAAGTTGACTAATTTCAATTTCCAAACATGTAGCTTAGTGCATGTAAAAATGATTAGAAATTTCTGCAAATTAGACAAGAATAGACTAAATTGTCAAGTAATTAAAATTCCATCTCTTTTAATCTATGTAGCCAATCTTTTTAAAATAATTAGTGAAATTTTAGAAATTTCTTTGATTTGAGAAACATCTTTTTAGAATTCCTATGAATGGTAAATCTCAAACATAAATAGAGGAAAAAGTTCAGCTAACGTTTATGAATTATAACTGCTATAAAATTAATTTATTTGGTATACCTGACGTGCAAGCGGGCAAAATATTCCTAAACATAAGCGATACATTTTTCTGCTGATGTTCAGTAATATTTTGCACCCTGCTGTCTACACTCTTTGGATGCTAATATTAATTTGTAGGTAGCAAAGATTATCTTTGGCAAACATTAAGTAAATAGTAAATTTTTTGTGCACATAATTATTATTAATTAGTAGGGAAGTATGTCATTTAGCATATTGATAAAACTCATGAGTGTATTAAATTTATATTCGACGAAGGTCAGAGGAGTGGTCTAACTTTTATAAAGGAGATGCCAAGCCACAACTGCTAAAGACATGGATAGATAATCCAAATAAACGCAAAGTGAAAAACATAGTTTGCAAAAGTATATAAAGCAATAATTGTTTCAAGCAATCATATATATTTTGCGTTTATTTTATTTGAGTAAAGATTAAAAGAGTTATTTTACGCTCAAAATGAACGGCTTTTAATATAAAGTTCTTATTAATTTAACTATTGATTCATAATGTTCCATCCCAATGTACTTCGCCTTTTAGGATTAAACTTTATTCCCATGATGGAGGTAAATCGATTGAATCGACTAGAATGTTGAATGTATTGAATGAAATTCTCATCCGTAGTTAACCATTCCATTTTTTCATAAATGTGTATGGTTTGAATTAAATCCTTGTTGTTTGCTGGTAATAGATAGTTTGTCAACTTGTAATGCATTAACATGTTTCTCTTGGCTCTTCATTTATTTGTAATTTAACAAAGACATTTACGTCAATTCAATGCATAGTTCCTCAAAAATAGAGGATATCAATCAGCCATATTTCCTAGCCGAACATTGCATAGAAACAACATCAGCAAGATTTTGAAGGAGTGCACCTGGTGCATTTTTATATTCGGATTGCCATGTTTTGGTTTATGTGTCTGACTACTGTTGTAGTTAGGAATTTTGTGCAAAAAAGAAATGTGTTTCATGAATCCACTTAAGAAATTACTTATATTTTATAATTGGATTTCACTAAGATAAATAAACTTGTTGCAAACAGTTGTTGCATATTGTAGTAAAAATGTGATTCAACATCACCCGGCTTTATTATTATTTGTGGACTTTTTGATTATTTACAAGTACGATATAATATAGATTGCAATTGAAAAATACTATTATTAAAGTTAAATATTTTTGCTCTGAAAGAACGTGTTATATTTCCTGTGCAGTCAAATCTTATTTATTGACGCAATTAATTTTTGAGATTACTAACTACTCAATTCATTATCATTACCAAGAACTCTTAAATACTAATAACAACTTTTTATAACTTTCTAGTGGGCTATATATAGTGTGTTTCGATATATATCAGCTGCTGTATAAGTAGGAATCTAATTACTCCAACCATGATTTTCTCTGTTCTCATTTATCTAAAACATTTTAACATTTGACCTTTTGACAAGACTTGTGATATTTCAAACCAAAGCTAAGAAATGAAATTGGTAGGGAGCGTAGTTTTAATAAGAAAACTTAAAGTGGCTGGTATAACAGCAAAATAATTCTCAGTTGCAAAATGTGCAAACATAATTTATGCTCAGTGTTTCAAATGTCCTTACAATTTATTTTCCGCTAAAATTTAGAGAAATGGAAAATTAAAAAAGAGGTATCACTTTCTATTAGTATAAAATCTACAATTAGGAAGATGACTTCAATTTTAAAACATTATTTTTGCTTGCTTCTAAAAATTGATCAGAAACGTCTGAAAATTAGACAAGAATAAATGAAATTAAATATATGTTTTGATCCATTTAAAAAAACATTATTCAAAATTATTAGGGAAATATGATAACAATTGACACATTGAAAACTACAGAAATTTCTTTTATTTAATAATTTATTGCAGATATTTCTTATTGACGCTACCTAAATCTCAAATAATAAGGAAAGAGTACAGCTTTTATGTTTAGCAATCTTAACCGTCCTTGAATTAACATATTATTTGATACACCTGAAATGCAAGCATGCAAAATATTCTAGCTATACATTTTTTCGTTAAGTTCAGGAATATTTTGCACCCTGCTCTTTACACTTCTGGGATACGAATATTAAAGAAGCAGTTAAGATTAACTTTGACCAACATTATGTAAATAGTAATTGCGATTACTTGGAAATTTTGTGTGCAGCTAATTATCATTATAGTAAGTGAATATGTCGTATTGAAGTTGATATCAACAAAGCTCATAAGAGTGGTCTAACTTTTATAAAGATATATATCCCAAGACACAACTGTAGAAGAATTGGATGGGTAATCCAAATCCATTTCAAGTGAAATAGACAGCGAGCAAAAGTATATAAAGCAAGGATTGTTTCAAACAATCAGTTACATTTTACGTTTATTTTATTTGAGTAAACATTGCACGAATTAGTTTTAGCTCATAATGAAAGGATTCTACTATAAAGTTATTCTGTTTTGTGGTTTTGCCTACACTGTTTTAGTTAAAGCCGAATTCTCTAACACGGCTGTAAAAAATAATTTGGGAGAGCACACAGAGCTAAATAATTCCAAGGTAAGAACGATTAATAAAATTCATGTTTGCATTACAGAGTCCGTTATATTTTTTGTAAAATATGTAAACTTAACTTTTTGAAGCATTTACATTTTTACAATTCTGTAATATCTAAGAAATATATATAATTTTAAATATCCTCAGAGATGGACAAGGTTCCCCAAGATTTAAAATAAATGTATAAAATCACGTTTTGCGTTTGTTTAGTAGGAGTAAAAAGCGTAAAACTTTTATATAATTCGTCATTTTTGGCCGGTTTACTAAAACAACGACACTAGTAAAAACATCACCGCAATTTAACATTTGATCAGACAGAGTAGGGGAAAATGTGTGTATAAAATCAAACTTCGCGTTATGTGAATTTTGAAAGCTTATGAATTTCACGCTTACAAAATGAATTAAGTGAAGCGTCAAATTATCGCCTGTTGTTAACTAAATATTGTACATAATATTTGCTTTCACATTCTTATTCGTATTGTTACAGATGTACAAAAATCATGAAATACACAGACATGTGAAACCCTCCAATTTGTAACCACTTTAATTCTATTTTCAGGGTATTGCAAATTCTTTCAATATAACATTACCAATGTTTTACAGAAGCAAACGTCAAACAGACGAAGACAACGGTAATTTTTTTTCACAAATTACTAGTTTACAGATTAAACTATCCATTGTTAATGAAGTTAATCATCAAACTGGTCATAATAATACATAAATAACAAATAATTGGAAAATATATGCAAATTATAATAATGCGGTCACTTTATGAATTAGATTTGTCTTTGTTTTTGCTTAAAACATTGCATGTTAAACGAGTGATTATCATTTTAACGATGGAGTAAATTGATTTTATTGTTTCAGTTATTACGGTTCGAAACACAAATTAGAAAAATCCGATTCTATTAAATGGCTAAACTATTAAAAACTCACGCCAGAAGCGGGCCCTGGACGCAATTTCACTATAGTACAGACTAAATTAATAATTAATTTGTTTAAATCTAAATTGAGCAATAAGTAAATTAACGTCGATAATTTATCAAACAAACTGAGTTAGTATAAATAACAGTACATATACCCTTCACTTTACCATCACCTTTCACCGAAATTTCAAAAATATGTTTTACACAAAATGTGCAAAAATCTTGCATGAAATTTGTATACACACGTTAGAGCGTGGTATAGAGGTCAGAGACACACGAGAATCAGATATTAGTGCCTGTTTAAAACTCACAGTAAACTCCAAACAGGGTGAATTGCCATTTCAAAATACTCGTTCATCGAAAAGGTGAAATGAGGCAAGTATTTTGGTTACGCGACAACCTGTTGTCTAGGGAAATCACAGAATTAGTTCCGTCCCCAGATGAGCATGGAAATTTGTTCAGATTTCCACAGGCGACGTGGATCAAACAATGTCAAGCAATTTTCATCCTTGTGAAGTTACAAAATTTTCAGGCTCTAACATCTAGTTGCCTTAATTATAAAAAGCGACAAGTTGATTTCTCAGAAATCAACTTTTGGTGCTCCGCGGGGCAGGAAAATAAGAAATTCCAACACCGAGTGATTTATTCAAAATGCTCAATATATATATGTATTGAAAAAATATTTTTCATCTTTTTTCAAGCATTACTTACATATTTGAGGTTTTTTAAAAAAAAATCCGATCCCTGCTTATTATTGACCGTCACCTATCTATGCATTTTTTAAAAAATCCGATTGAAAACGGTAAACAACTGGCCCCACCAATCACTACCGCGTCAAGAAAGTTTCATATGGCCATATTCCCCACATGGGGAAAATTGACACATGAGTCATTACTATTTTTACACTCGGGAGACTAGGCTCTATCGAATGTGTATTCAAAAAACTAAAAGCTTTGACGACTTTTTTTTTCGTTTCATATCCTCAAAAGTAAGACTCATAAGTAGTTAGTATTCTTAAGCTGTAATGCAAAACGGGCCCTAATGTACTAGAACAGTGAATTTAATTCCCTTTTGGTCATTTTCGGGCTAAACTAATTATTTTGCCATTTAATAGAACTATAATAATCAAAATTTATGAAATGTGTCTGAAGAAACATAGAGCCAGCGTCTTATTTGCTGCGGTAAGAAGTTGTACTCTTACTTTTAAACTAATAATTAACAAATCTATATAGATTGAAGTAATTAATTTTTCTAATTATTATATGCAGATAAAAAATAGCACTGCAATACTTAATCGGCAAGAAGAAGAAAGGAATTTAACTAACAGTTTATAGTTACAAACGGTAAGAATTACGAACCTTAGTTACATCGATTGCAAACAATTAATAGAATTCGTTAAATGTTGGAATTGTCATTTTTGAAAGTAAATTTTATGTTATGAAGTTTGAAATTCTGTTTCCTTTCATCATTTATTATGCAATGAACAGTGCATGGACTAAAGCGATCCATACATTAAAGTTTTATTTCCGCAGATAAAACAGAACAACGAAGTTCTTATTGGATTACGAGATCAATTAAATTCTCAAGAGGACGAAAAACATCTGACCATTAATTTATTATCTCAAATGGTAAGAATGATTAAATAAATACAAACATTTTCGAGTTAATTTCAATAAGTCCAACCTTTTCGGATACGTCCTACTAAATTCAAACCCTTTCGAATGCGTTCAACTAAATTCAAACCCTTTTCGAATTAATTTCAATGAAGTCTAACCTTTTCAAACACATTCAACTAAATTCAAACCTTTTCGAATTAAATAAATCCAAACAATATTCATATAAACAATTAGAAAATATCGTCCTTCTGCGAAAACGTTCCAGTTAGTTGAATTATCTTTATAACCAACGAGACAATCAATCATAGAATAGTAATTGATCCTAAAACTGGTTCATTCCAGAAAGCGGTGCAATGTATTTAGGGCAAATAATTTTTATTTGCAAAATTGATTTTTGTGTGAAAATTAATTTTTGAGAATTTTTTAGTGATGATATAAGTTTAAAGCAGCATTTATACCCTTAATAATCATATCATTTTCAAATCATTTTCAAGAAAAAGGGGAGTTGAACCCAGTCCAACACATGGGATCGTGAATACAAAATGATTAAAATGACCAGTTGTCATGGGTGATACAGCAAATTGATTTGAAAATGATATGATTAGGAAGGGTCTAAATGCTGCTTAATTGGTGAGAAAATGACGATATAGTGACATTTAGGCAAAATGGGGCAGACTGTTGTATCCATAATGTGGATTCTGTATACGGTCTATAAACAAGTACTTTGCTTTTTTTTAGTGACATTTAGGCCTAAAAAAATTTAGATCTTTTTTTGACATAACAGTAAAATTTGAAGATAAAAAGAATTTCCTTAAAGAAATTGTACCGCTTTCTATAATGAACCAGTTTTAGGATCAATTACTGCTCTAGGGTAAATTGGTTTACATGCTATTTCAACTAACGGGAGGGAGGGTCATTCGGAAACCAGGCGCTTTTCTAGATAATAAAAAATACCAAACAAATGTTAAATAAGCCAATCATGATCACGATCATGATAAACTACGTGCATTTCTCGATTAAGACTTGCGTTTGAATTTCTATCTTCGAAGAGTTAAATAGACAATGGAGATATTTGAATGAAGGGAAAATGTTTACAATGAGTGCAAATTAACTTGTGATTTGTTAATGCACAGAAACACATTCTCAGTGGGTTGGAAGATAAAACAATTCAGCAGGATAAAGAAAGAAATTTAACTAACACTTTACTGCTTCAAACGGTAAGAACCACAGTCTTTTGTTACATTTCTACCAAACAATTTTAAAATGTGTACGTGTTATTTATTTTTGATACATCATACATCTTTAAACGTTTGTCTTACAAATATAAATTAGAGGATTTCGTCGCTTAAAATTTGGCTACCTATTGTAAATATTCTGCCAATTTAATTAAATGTGTTAAAGCGAATTATTAGATTTATAGTGCTATTTACCTATGAAATTGCGAAAAAAAACAATTGCAACAAAAAAACTCAATGCAAAAAGCACTGAGTTTTATGACTAGTACACCTATCTATTTTGCAAAGAAAAATAATTTTGTTTAACAAATTGTCTTCTTCATCATTTGCTTTAAGAACTACATAGGATAAAATATTGACAAAATATGATAAAAATTGACATAGAGTGAAGATTTCAACTTGCCACCAATGCACTTTTCTAACGTTCATATAATCTTTTTATCATACAAGGTGTTAATTAAATCACACTAATTTTTCGAAAGGCAATATCTCAGGAATCAAGAGAAATTATGAGATGCAGTTAATATAAATCAAAAAATGAAATATCAGTAAAGATTTTCCTATATGGATTATCTAACTTTGATACTGTAATGCTGCCGCACTTATGCTTAAGGTAAAAAGGGTCTCTCCAATTTAAAATGGCCGTCTCAATAATAGTTTGAACTACAGTAGTTTATGAACTAGGCAGAAATAAAAGTGGCGTTGAATGTTATTAGAAAGGCTATATTTTATAGGTCATTTACATGTATGGGTTGTCTACTTTTGACAATGTAACGCGGTCTAAAAATTGGCTTAAGGAAAATGTGGTCGGCGCCATATAATTAGCCTACTCGATTAAATAATATCCAAGAATGAAACAAAATATAGCGCACACCAATTTATCTTTGGTAATTATTTGATCCCCAATGCATTACCAAAGTTAGACAACCCCTACCTAAAACGGACCACTAAAATCTCCCCTTTCGATTGGTATTCATCATAACTTTCAACTCGATCCGGAGTGTGAACTAAAAATATTATTGTTAAGTGAATTTTAACATGTTAGAGAGTCATTTTAAGTGAAGCCTAATTAAGATAGCACTGAAGTAAGACAACCATTAAAGGAAAACAATTGTTGAAATATCCTCTTTCGAATAATATTTATTGCGTTCTATAATTCATATTGGTTCGGGAGAAATTGCTTTTCGATAAGTTAGTGTGACTTAATGAACACCCTGAATATTAATCATTTATGTTTTTTAACAAACCAAAGCCCCGGAAAATCGTTTTAAAAAAGGTCGTTTTTCTGCCTGTATTGCTATGTATATTTTAGCTAATAATAACTATTAATAATGAATTAATCAAACGCTGATGGGTAAATGCAAAATAACTTTTACTTGTTCACTGCTTTTGCTATGTAATTGAGTGTTACCGTTCCTTACTTATAACTTATATCTTATGATTTATAACTTATAATTTGTAAGTCGAGTTTCGGAGTTATGTTGTCGTATAATTATAATTGTATGTCAAACACTTTTTACGTGTTAACTTATAACTTATAAATGTGGATCATGCGCATCACCTGTCACCTACAGTGTTTGGCAAATGGTCGGCAATTTTAAATTATAAAATAACTGTGGGACTAACGATTTGTGAAACGATAACTCTTATCACTTATAACTCATTCTCTCGTATTATATGAATTATAATTTATAAGTTAGCGTCAACGATATCACTCTAAAATGTAATCATAACTAAAAATACCGTATGTGTTTCATCAATTTTAGAGCAAGAGAGCTGTTTTGAATTATAATTTAATGAACGAGATGACTATGGCAATGGAAACCAAATTCAGACTGGATATAAGCAGAGTAAAAAATATATAAAATATCAACTTCATCAGCGTTTAACTGTGCGTTTGGAAATATTTCCATAAACCAATGCCCCCATATTTAATAATTATATATAAAAATACTCTAGGCTTACAAAAAATATTTCAGGGAGAGCAGGGGCGTATCCAGGTCAGACATTTGGGGGGGCTTGAACAAAACTTTGTTATATGAGTCAATTTTTCGCGCGCAGCGCGAAAAAATTTAGGAACTTTTGCTACACTTTGCGCAAATTTAAGTCAAAAGCAATGGAAATTACATAAAATCGCGCGAAGCGCGAAAAAATTAAGCACATTTTGCTGAAAATTGCGCGAATTTTGGTCACAATCAATGTAAATTGCAACAATATCGCGCGTAGCGCGAAAATTTTTGAGATTTTTTGCATTTTTACCGCAAAATTAACCTCATTTTTTGGTATTTTGGAAGAAACCTGTTTTTATCTAGTGTAAGTCCAAACATTTGGGGGGGGGCTTCAGCCCCCTAAGCCCCCCCCCTAAATACGCCACTGAGGGAGAGCAAAATCCCAACAAGAAGTGTCAAAATTCTTGTCCAGCCACAGTGAAGCATAATATCAATATCAATATTTTTATTCTTGCGATATGCTAAGTTATAATTCCCGTTAATCCTTTTCCTGTCGTTCTTTCAAGCGCAGTGAAGCATAAAATATCTTTTAATATCGTATACTTCAGATCAAGGGAAAGTGGTTCTGCCGTGGAAACATTGGTTGTCCTATTAAGGTGAGTGGGCTCATTTCACCGTTTTTTCCCACTCATTATCTATAACTTTTGAACAAAAACTCAGATTTCAATTTTAATAATTTTTCCATAAATGTATATTGTACCTTCTTTTAATTTATAGATTTTTTTTTCAAAAAAGTTGCAAATTTTCGAACAAATTCAAATTGTGTAAATGAAAGGTACAATATAAGTACAGCTATACAAAATTATAAAACGTATTGAAATCCGAGTTTTTGTGCAAACGTTACAACGAAATGAGTGGAAAAAAGCGGTGAAATGAGTAAAATGGTAGGCCCTCAACGTAACGAGATTATTTAAACGAGGGAGCTAGTTCGGAACCATTTGTATGGGAACAATGCCCCCACTAAATTTTAATTGAAGGGTGCTGATAAACTTTAAATACAGTGCGTGTTAAGAAAAACTTTTCTTAACAGTTAATAGTTCGGTAACAAGTTACCGAACTATTAACTTCCAGAGGTAATCATAGATTAACTGTGATGCACAAATAAAATAAAATCAACTTTATTGTCATAACTCCTGTCAAATACAAAGTATCTGGTCTCCCCTAGAGGATATGCTTATCTTTTCAGGGAGAGTCAACGCTTCTAGGGAAATGACCCTAAGGAAATACCCCGTACTAACACCGAACCAAGTACACTCCTACACACTGGCAGTAACGAGACATGATTGACACGAAGCCCAGACCTCGCTCGCAGCAGCGGGTGTTATCACTATCACCCTTCAGCCGCGGTGGCAGTATGGGTACATTTTCTGTGAATGGGGGTCAGAAGCAACAGATAATCTTTGGTGACCGCTGAAGGTCAAACTACCTGGTAAATTTTCCTCACACCCTAATCAAAGTTGACCAGCACCCTTACGTTACTCCTTGTGCGAAAATACACCAATATAGGATGAAAAGAGACTTTAAGCAGAGCTAATCTTCAGTGATCTATGGACGTTGGAAGTAAATGATCAGTTTCACTTCAATCAATTTGATAATTTGGGATAGCTGTATATTGTAGCTCTAAATTATGCAACTTAAAATTTTTGTACAAATTTGCAACTTCAAAAGTTACTTAGCTTTAAAATTTGTCATTTTGAAGCTGTAGTAACTTTTGAAGTGTCAAACTTTTCGTAAGTTTTATAAATTAAAGCTACAATGTACAGATATGCTAAATTATAAAATTGATTGAAGTTTTGGTTTAAAAGTTATGGCGAAATGTGTGAAAAATGGAGAAATGAGCAAAATGTTCACCCCTCACCTTAAAGTATGGTTCGGATAATAATTAAGCTTTCTTGTGTAAAAATCTTGTCTAGTGCTAGTGAATCAGCAACTAAAAACTTATGGTTAGTGAAAAGAAAAAGCTGAACGTCCAACTGAGGTAGTTAAAGCAATAAAGGCAACGAAATCAGTTATCTAAATATGTCTTAACACATTGGGAAAGCAAAATAGTCTCTCAAATAAATAATCGTTCAGTTTACAATCCCTTATATAGTATGTTTTGCATGTGTTTTCACACAACCTTCAATAATATGTAGTTTAAGCTGTCAAAATTTGTAAGTTGCCAAGGCAACCCCTTTCCTACCAATCTGTGGTCCTAGATACATGTCATGCAGTTAGACGCTGATTTGCATATAGACATTTTATCTGAATAAAAATTAATTTTTATGTCTATTTGTTTGAGCAGAATTTGCCTATAAAATTGGAAAACGGTAACTGAATAAACTTTCACTATTTTACATTTATTTAAAATATTATTGTAATAATGTAAATCATTAAAACTATTTAGGTAATCAAATAATTATTCGACGGCCCGATCAAGTTACTGCGAAACAAGGTAAGTTTCATTTACAAATTATTGTGGTACTGAAATTTGTTTCTACAATTTTTTAAATTCCTTAAAAAATAAAGTGTTTGCAGACTTATAATTCAGTTTCAAAATTGGTCACGCTGTATTATACTAAGCAATTGTCAATTGCAGTTGGTGGCTGCGGTGGAGTATTGGTGGCTGAAAAGGGGACAATTACATACGTCAGTGATGAACTGTATGGAAGGGATTTAATTTGTATTTGGACAATTCGAGCTAATAGTAAACTCAAAGTAAATTTTCAACTGTTGGAAGACAACTTAAATGAATCGTTTCTTCGTGTTTCGGAATATTCCTTCAGCTACTTGGATAATATAAATTTTACAGATATGGCAACTGCGCGCTACACCAAAATGTAAAAATATGAACTTATTTCAAACATGTTAAAATATTATTTCGTTGTATGGACATTGTTCATGGTATAAAAAAATTGGACATTCTGGGAGTTGAAGCTCAAGATACTAGTTTTACGAAACGTGGCATGTGTCAATTTGACATTTCTAGTTTGGAATAATTAGACAACAGTGGCGTATCTAGGATTCTGGAATGGGTGGGGCCCAGATTAAGTCACCGAGATAATACGAAAATACCGTAAAACC
>JAQFYB010006298.1:0-12478 GCA_034694085.1 Pogonognathellus longicornis | reverse complement strand
AATTTAAACGAATTCAATAGAATCTACACGTTTAACATCATTTTCGTCACAATTCTGTTAATCTTTTCTATTGGGGAAGTTTAACTTGTATGAAAATGAAGTTTTCGTTTTAGCTTCATAGCTTCATGGAATATTACATTCACGCTAACTAAGCAACTCCACATCTTTCTCAATCTTGGAGATTGGCACTTGGCTATTCATTGAAGCAGTAAAATGCCAAATACAGACTACACTTTATTGCTACTTACTCTAGGCTTAATGTGCGTGTAGTTTCTTGTACTTACTGTATAAATTCTTGTGCTATTTTTATATTGTGGCAGATTGCATTACATAAGTGCTCTGTTTGTGCTATTCTACAATTAGTGCTTTAGTCTAATATTAGAACCACTATCTTTGCACGAGTGTATTGTAAATAAACAGACGAGAGAGACAGACTGACGTGTGTTTTTCATACACAGAATGAAGTTGCTTACAAATGTATCTGCAAATGTTTGATTTTATTATTCCATGTATCCCTGAACTTATGAAAAAAACTCTGCCAATAATTGTACAAAGGACAAGCAAACAACTTGTAATTAATTATTCATTAACTCGATTAGATATTAGCAATTACTAATTAATTAGTTATTAGTGTCTGACAAACATTATAATTATGTGATTAGCTGATTATTCAGCACATATTTTATGCATGAAAAATTAATAGAATACGTCCGAACTACACTCAACAAAATAATATGCTAAATGCCCCGTTTTTATGATATTGTTCTTTTGATAATGAAAAAACTGGTTTTTACTATACTCGTACTGCATTAAATTATAATGGAAAAATTAAGCATATAATATATGCAAGGGCATTGCAGTGTGTGTTCGTATGGCGGTATAGCAAATAGTATTTACATAGTGGTAGTGCGTAGGTATTAGGTGTTGGGTTTCCATCCAAATAAAACAAATATTATCATGTTCTATTTTATTTGTACAAGATGAGTCCACATGTGTACAATTCAATTTATTCAGGTGGAATGAACGTGAAGAATAAAATAAATGGTCTTGTTATTTATAATATGTTCTTTCATGTGTCTGCGAAGTGTTTTATATTAATGTGAGTTTATGGTTGCACGAATAATAATATTATGTGTAAAGCGTTGTATAGAGGATATCTATACAGATAATTGCAGCAAACCTGATATGGGTAATAAAATAATTGTGAGGATAAAGAGATCATAGCAAAATTAGTGTGGCATAAAATACGTAGTCGGGCAAGGCGTGCAAAGGAAGGTACTTATTATGGTTGTGTAGCTGTAGATAGGCATAGCAGGTAGATACAAAGATCGTATACCTACGTACTACCTTACTTACATCTCTATTTACAAATACTCTAATATTACGAGTGTTTTATGTTTGTAATATTAGCAAAGCAATAATAGCAATATTTTATATAGCAAATAGGATCCTGTAGCCCAAGGGTTAATATATTATTCGTTTACAGATTTTGCTTCCAATATATAAACGTTACAGAAGACTGACTGGGTAATTGGCAAGGTGGTGTGAGGAAGAATTACAGTTCTTCACTAACTGACTCTGCAAATTATAATGTACAGACACAAGCCTCATAGTCAGTGCAGGCGAATACAGTAGTAGTCGTAGGAGGAGGCCTATAATATTCTGAGTTTGTGAGTAGTAAATTACTGCATCATTATTTATTGCAAGAGCGCTATATGAGATGGGAATATGGGATGTGCACGGAACAAAGATGAGTAGGCATAATTCTAATTCTCTTAACAGAATCTTAGTGATGTTCGAGTGTTTAAACTGACTAAAATACTAATAAGACTTCAAGTGAGGTCTTATGATCTAATAAGCTCTCTCTCAGTTAACTTCAAAGATACACCAAGATACGATAGTTCAGCTTAGAGAGTTTTCTGAGCACCCATTTAATCTCAAGCCCAAAATAGCACGGATTGTTTCATGCCTCTTCATATTATAAGTCTTCGAGAGTTTAATGCATCTACATCTACATACAATTCAGTTTTGAATTATTGCATAAATTGACTTTTGTGCTTTTCAAGTGTATTAACAATAATAATTCATAATAATGCATACTATTTACTCAATTTTAGTTGTTAAGAATATATTATTGGACAAGCGCCACCTTAAAAATGAGACTTCATGTTTTAGCGTTAGTAAATTAGGTAGGTACTACAATTAATACATAATATTATTTTATGACAATAAAATTCCGATGCTTCAGATGAGACATATAACGTTACAATGTATTCATAAATAACAATCGTATAGTTAAATAATACTAGAGCTGTCCACAGGTAAATGCGGAAATGTGGAATGTACATACCACATAGAATATTTTTATTTAGAACTTAAAATGTTCTTCAAGGTGTACATTTTTAGGTAGCGTTTATTTGGACTCCAAATTCCAGGCTGTTATTGTTGTTTCGAAAGAACTAGTTATAATCGTCTCATCAAACCAATAAAATTGTTTTCAAGTTTGATCGTCATTATTCCCAATCGAAAGCCACACTTTCAAAATCACAAATTACTTTCCAGCCATTCAATTTTGGAACTAAATTGTTGATACATAATATACATGTAAGGTTAATCGCTTTCAATTGTATTAAATATTATTATCTATATAATAAGATTATTCGAGAAATATCCAAAAGTATTGTGCCTCAAATTGTATTTATATACGAGTATACATACATAGAAACTAGTATATTTCTTTATACATTGTATATTGCATTAACACTGCCTGTAACAACCCACCAATTTTTCATAAATACTATACTTTATATTATGGAATATCCTTAAAACACAAGTTTTTGACTGCAACCAGTTTAAAAAACTTAAACACAGATCTGCAATACCGGTTAAATAACCGGTATTGCAGATCTGTGTATTATAAAGACTGGTTGAGCTGATTACCCGGTAAAGGTACCGGCAAAATCTTATCGCTTATAATAAAACTGTCTTAATTTATTTTATTGATTATCACCCAGACATTATGAACACATTTTACGTTACACATTTTATAATAAGTTGATAAAATCATGGTGGAAAAGACGAAATCATCCGTTTTGCATATATGATGTATTCACTATGCTTCCGTGGTGGCAGCAGTGGTTGCATGTTTGTTGCTAATTTCTAAAATCGCGAAACTTTCCAATTTGCACAGTAATAATAAAATAGTACAATGGGTTACGACATGTTACTGAAACGGTGCTGTACTTGATATTGCATTTGAAGGTAATAAGAAGCTTAACAATGGGCTTGTGAAAGCTCAAACAGTGCTCTACTTTGAGCTCAGCTTGAAGTTTTTGTTGAATAGAATACATGAACAAACAGTATTAGTATTATGTATTTAGATTAGTAGAAATGGAATGTCAGGCTTTATAGACAAGAGAGGCAGACGAGAAACGTAAATATGGGGAGATGAATTGAGTTAGGAGAATCGAGCTTCAGTTTATTTAAGTAGTCAAGAGAAGAATGCAATAATAAAATCATATTCTTACAAAACAGTAGTCAAGTAACAGAAACAGAATATCCAACAGCATTGATTATTACGCAGTCAAACAATACAATCCTAGAAGTCGTAATTTTAATGTAGTCTCATCCTTGCAACACAATTGTATCAGTTTCAGTTTTGCTACTAAAAAGTTGGGCTATTGTTCTGTTTTAGTAGTTTGTGCAAAATAGCACTGACAATGCAAGTGTTGTGTGGAACTGATTGATTATTGAAGGTCTGTTCACCATCTCCATGGAATTTGTCTGTTAAAAAACTGGATAGGTATTAGGTTACCTAGGTAGGAGAGTAGAACCAAAGTGGTGCATTGCTTGCATGGAGGGCCGGAATGCAATAATAATAATAATAAGTGTTAGTTACAATACGTGTGCTAGCCTATAACATTACATTTCATGTGTATTTTATGTTACAAAATACTTAAGTCAATTAGATAACCAAATCAAGTGCAAAGTAAATACACACATAAGTCTCCAGTCCATACGTCTGTCTACAACAACCTGCAACTTGTCTTTACAATTAAATTCCATACATCTCATCACAGCCACTGCATTACACATACCACTAGGTATAATACGATTAAATTATTATTATTAAATAGATGTCTACTGTGCAACAACACTTTTAGTTATTTATTATTCCAAGTTATTCCAAAATGAGTTTGTTGTGCTCGTGTGTGTTGATATATCTTTTGACTGGAGATTGCTGTCCTTGCTGTCACTTAAGCTGAAAAGCAGTAAATAATTACAAATTAACTGGCAGTTTAAATTGAAAAAAACACACTGATTCCATATCAAGAGAGTTAGCAGGATTATAAGTGTGAGTGTGATGTGTGTTGTTGTTGTAAGGTCTTGGCAGTTTCTATGGCCACTTTGAGGTTTTACATGTACATCCACAACACACATTGACTCACTATCATCGTACGATACTGATATGTCAACCAGGAGTGCACTAAATTACAACGATAATTATTTATTTGTATTTCTCTACCGTTGCAGACGGCACTCTGTCGCATTTTCTGATTAGTTATCTCGCTGTGTGTTTATTCTCAGTGTCATTGCCAGTGTAATACTAATAATACACAATCATAACTTCCAGTGTTTGCCGGTTTCCCCATCAAAATGTGAAACCTTGTGAAATAAATGTGCTCCAATTTTTCTCCTACACTTTGAGTTTCCATATCCAGCATTTTTGCCACTATGGGATTCCACAAAGACAAAGGCTATGCATGGGTTGTTGTTGCGGCCAGTGCATACCTCATGGTAAAAGTCAATACTTTCCTTATATCAATAGAATAATTTTCATGTTGCCAAGAAAATTATAGTGTAGCACTATATTGCTTGTAATATTTTAGCTCTATACTCTTTTAATGGAAATAGTTTCCAACTTGGCTTCTTGTGATTATAACTTGCGACATTATTGTTATTATAATTTGCCAATAATTTATTTAAATTATTCCTTTAGCTTACTGGACCGTCTACTTACACATGCTACGGCTTTCTGTTCCTTGGAGTCGACACGAGAGAATATCATAACTGGATCATTAATGCACTTTGTGCAATATGGTTTTTTACAGGTATGTCTAATGATGAATGATGTCTATGTACTTACAAGTTGGAATTCCCTTGCTCCTTCCATTTAGTTAATTTTCTATCTCAGTCTTATACTCTATGTATTTACATAACAAGTGCAATAATGATATAACTGTGGCTACTTATTGGGAATTACATTTTCTTGTGGGTAATTGTAATGTAGATTTTGCTAGCTCTCATTATCTTACGTCAATGTATGCCAGTTAAAAATGTTAATTTTTTGAATCTTAGGATTTGTTGCTGGACCCATGTCGTCTGTTTCCACGCACAGGAAACTTGCTATGATCGGATGCTTCTTAGCTTGTTCTGGCTTCCTTTTATCCTCAGCAGCGCTAAATAACCCGCAATGGCTACTCTTGACATTCTCAGTATTAGTAGGTTGGTAACAATAATATCAAATATAATATCAATAATATTTCAATATAATATAATGCGTAATTTCAGAATGCAGTTAAATCGAATTTTAGAGAAATGTTCAAATGAGGCTGTTCATGACAGTTTTTACTTTTGTGTGCTAGTCTTTCCTATGATTTTGGAATGATATGTCAATAATTGGAAAATAATATTTTGTAGTTCCAAAAAGAGAATCTATATCAAAGTATTTTCAGGAAATGCGAAGAGAGAATTTGATTTACTTATAAAATACATAGTACAGATACAACCTCCTACTTACTGCTTTTTTGTATGAAGTATATGTACTACAGTAATGACCTTCATTGTTGGACTCAATATACTGATTGTGAGTATCAATACAATTTTGTTTAATCGTGTAAAGAAACATACCTAGTAGCACAACTTTAAATATATTACGCCATTATTACTTTGTAGTGCTCAACAAAAATTGTTTGAAGGTATTGAAAGTTTGGATACTCAATGCTTTAAGCCCTACAAGGTCGTTATTACTATATGATATTGTATACTGTAAGCATGCTATAACTGGGTGAAGATGTATTTTTGGCAATTCAGATACTAGAATTTTGTATGTATAATGATAATAACGAAATAATAGAATTTTTTTTTCAATTGTTCAAATTCTTTACACTCGAAGCAACTTGTGAGGTTCTCCAGAATACATTTGTTGGTGGGTATTATGTATAAAGTATAGTAGGTAAGTAATAGTTACATAACTGCATTTCATTGAGATTACATGTTATACAGTCTAATGCTAGTAATTCGTATGAATTTATTCATGAGTCGCTCGTATAATATTTTACGAATCAGAACTAAGATGCTATTAACGTGAACTCCCAGCAATAACTTTTGATAATAAGAATCCCAACTACTTTTCATGGCTGTAATGAGATAATTAAATTTAAAATTTCATTACTTCAGTGGTTTACAACAGTTAAAGCTTTGCAATAAACTTGATGTTCATTTATATCAAGCCATTTTGTTGTAAAACTGTAAGTAGTAGAAGTGATTATGTGTATCATGATGGTTTATTATGATGGTTTATTTAAAAACCAAAAGTTTTCAAATGAAGTTGGACCTTGTGCAAAAATTATTTACATGATATATTACACGACGAATGTCATTAGATATTCATCATGTGTATTGTAACATCTTTGAGTACCCATCCATTCACCCAACACACCAACATGTATATAGAGTTTCTGGTTAAACTACATCCATACTATAATGACTTATTTTCTACAAATATGAAATTTGATGTATGTTTTTTAAATTATTTTGAAGGGTTTGGCTTTGGACTTGCGATTCATGTCTCTTTTCTGGTCGTCGCATCAAACTTTGAAAAGCACATAGGACTGGCAAATGGGATCGGTCAGATAAGTCTGAAAGTGGGCCATATGACTGCTCCGTTGCTTTATAGTATTATGGATTCTCCCAGTGAGAAACTGCAAATTCGGGCTCTTCTAACAGCCGTAGCTCTTCTCAGTGCCTCATTTTATTTGGGACATTCTTCGAAATCACTCTCAACTCCAACAAAATTAATTAACGGTTCAGGGTCCCGGAGAAGATCTACGAACAGTGAGAATGAGGATGTCTCCAACTGTGACTCGCTGGAAGCTATTCCTCTGGTAGAACTTAAGGAGGAAACCAATGAAAATTGCAGTTCTGTCTCAAGACCTATGCGAAGAAGAAGTCAGTATTTATCTTCAACGCCCGTGCTACCTAAAATACCTGAAGAAGTAGAGAACTATTCTCTTAATGAAATTTCTGCTACAATAGATTCTGCTCCTCCACCACACGTCAGCAACGGCTCCGCTCCGAATTCGGTAGAAAATAACAATCAGTGTGTAGATTGTTCACAAGTTCCCTCCTCAAGATCTAACACAAATGAAGTACCTATTAAAACCACATTATATGCGTCTAATCCTAAGGGAATTGAAAATGAAAACATAAATTCCAAACAACTTCCAAGAAACGGAGTCAGAAAATACAATGGACGAAAAGTTTCAGGCTCTGGTGCTGCTCGTTCATATCGAATTCGATCTGTCAGAACAATGAGACGCTACAAAAACGAAGCTAGTATTGATTTAGTTCCCGGCAACAATAAAAGTTCACTGGCTGCGAAAATCAGATATAATTTAGTGAAATATGTCAAAGACGTTTATTCTCAATTAGACTTTAAACTTTTTACAAACTACGAGTTCTTAAATATGTCTGTGTGCAGTTCATTTATTCTTTTAGTCATGCCAACTTTCTCCGTTGTCATATACTCCTACGTTTCTCTCATTTTAGCAGAAGAAGAAGAAAGGGAAATGGTTTTACTCATTATATATTCCCTTGATGTAATTGCCTGTCTGATTGTCTCATACCTTTCCGATTTCTCTTTATTCAATCGCCGTTTGGGATTCTTTGGCGGCATCTTATGTTCAACCATTGTGCTGACAAGCAAGTTTTATTTATATTTATATGTGCCAATTACAAAAAAGTTGTTATAACACATTTATTGAAGCCCCTTTAAAACCCAATATAGGAACTTTATTACATATTATATATAAATAGCCATTATTTAAACCCGTGCAATACAAGATAATCAATGTGGTTTATAATTTTACAAATTGCATTTATACAGGTATAGGTTTCGTTACGGATGCATACATTATATATAGCCTGTGTGCTGCCTATGGAGTTTCCACGGGATTTGTGACAGCTACGGAGTCTTTAATGTTCGTTGATGCTTTTGGAATCGAGAAACTGCCGTCCACGTACGCAATAGTTAACCTTATCAAATTTTTCGGGCTGATGGTAACAACCTCTTTCCTCAGCAGTCCTGGATCTATCTTCACATACACAGTACATCCGTACAGCTACGTCCTAAAATACAATGCTACAATTTGTGAGAATTGTGACCCATTAGGTAAGAATTCCAGCCCTAATTAACTTCATTAATCACAAATAAATGTTTCAAGCTACCACTATATAAAAAATGTTGATGCAGGTTCATTCATTAGTGAAGATTATGAGGCAGCAATTTTAAGAAAACAGAACATGCTATGCGTTGTTGCGATTCCTAGTATTATATGTTTGTTCTGTTGGACGGTTGAAGCCGTATGGAAAATTATATTACGCAAGCTGCGATGCCAAAAACGTTCTGCACTAGCAGAAAATACTGTCAATTTTAGGACACAAGTTTAAAGGAGATGGAAAAACTAGTCAAGCCTTACAACAAATATCACATGGTTACCGCTTAAACCATAATTACGAGTTTACAAGTATCATTTTTCACAAGTAACCATATTTTAATAGTTAATTACAAACAATTCTAAATCTGAAATGTATTTGGGTGTTTTTTATGGAACACTGACACTTAACATTCTTCACAAGTAACCATATTTCAATAATTAATAACCAACAATTCTAAATCTGAAAAGGTATTTGAGTGTTTTTTTAGAACACTGACACTTAAGTAACAAATGCAAACCTGTTGATTTGAATTATAGCTACATTCTACCCGAAGGAATAAAATGATTTATATTGTAACAATAATTTACATCTGGTTTACAGGTTTCTCCTAGTTTACATACAGCATAACAAAACTTACATTCAACATTTTAAGTGTTATAGCGTATATAAATAGAACATTTTTCAGTTTTCATTAGTTACTTTTCGATACACTCAAACTTGACGACTAATCAATATTTTTAAATTATTATTTTAATATATTCTGCAAATTAACTGAAAGTACCTTTAGTTTTAAATAACTTAAACATTGGTACAAAATTAACGGACTAACGTATCTGAATTTATGATAACATATTATTATGTGCAAACATGTGATATAAAGTGACATTATATTGAATGTAAATGTATCTCAATTTAATGTATTGTAACTTATCAACTGTATGGTGGGTAACTTTTAGAACTATTTAAATGTTAAAGAGTTTTTCTCATGCCGTATTGCTGTACAATTAAATTCGTTATTGAATGGTATTTATCCTGAAAGTCTTAAAAGTAATTCTTTTACAAGATCTTCCCGTTTGATTTCTTCTTCCTGGCGAGTTGCGACATTTCTGAGTTTGACTACTCCTTTCTCAAGTTCACTGCCTCCAATGACAATAGCCAAAGGAATCGTCATGTCTTCACAATACTGTAACTGTTGGAGAAGTTTGGGGCTGGCTTTGTAAGAATGTTCTGCCTTGATGCCGCCCTCCCACAGCATTGCTAACAATTTCATTCTCTCCTCGACGAGACCCTTTTGAGCAGTAGCCACATATACTTGCGTGTCCGTGGTACGAATTTTAGCTGCAGTCCGTTGTTCCAATATACTAAAAACTCGCTCAACGCCAATAGAAACTCCAACACAAGGCACTTGACGACCTTTTGGATCAAACATGCCAACCAGTGTGTCATAACGTCCCCCTCCAGCTACACTCCCTACTGGCACAGCTTCATCGCTTTTCTCTCGGCCTATTAATAATAACAAATTAATTGTGAAAATTATGAAGTCAAACTTCATAGTTGGCATGTAACAAAAATAGTAACAACTTACTTATTAGGCAGGCTTCATAGATGACCCCGGTATAGTAGTCTAATCCACGAGCAAGGCTTAGGTCAAAATTAAGGAGCGAATTTTTCACACCCAACAGATTGCAATATTTCACGAGCAGCTCCATACTTTCCAAACCTTCTTTTGCATTTTTGTTTGACATGAACGACTCATTCGCTTTGAGTTTTTCAATGACCGTTTGAGGCTCCCCACTAAGTTGAATGTGTCTTCCAATAGCATCGGCAACTTCAGGGTTAAGTCCTTTTTCATCTATCATTTCGCACCGAACATCTTCCCAAAATGATTTGTCGAGCTTGTCAACGGATGAGCAAATTGTTCGAAACATATCAGCCGGCACACCGCACAGCTCGAATACACCATCTAATATTTTCCTGTGATTTATTTTTATTTGAAAATCCCCAATATCCAGAGAAGAAAGTATTTCATCGACAATTTTGACGCACTCTGCGTCGGGAAGCATATGATCATAAGATCCAGCAATATCAAAATCCTGAAAAATTCCCAAAACAGATAACATGCATATTATGAACGCGCAAAAGTAACAGTCAACGATGGTTAGATATATTAACAATCCTCAAAATAATATAAAAGTACATCAACTTACACATTGGTAAAATTCACGATAACGACCTCTTGTCATTGCTGGGTTGTCTCTTCGGTAAACTTTTGCTATGTGGTATCTTTTTATGGAACTAATTTTACTCATTGCCAAATATCGAGCAAATGGAACCGTTAAATCATAACGAAGACTTAATATTTCACCTCCTTGATCTTTCAAATCGTAAATTAGTTTAGAATCTTCTCCATATTTTCCAGTAAGTACATCTTTTAATTCAAAAACAGGTGTGTCAATCGTCTGAGCACCGTGTTTCTTAAAACATTCTATAACTTTTGATAACACATGTTGACGGATCGCCATTTCGTCAGGTCGGTAATCTCTAGTACCCTGAATAACAAAAAACGAAAACTTATTACTCATACAACCCACATAATATTAATTAGTTGTTTCACACAATACCACACAATAAATAATATACCTATTATTAAATAACCACAAACATAAGCCACTAACCTTAGGAACTTTAAGCTGAAATTTTTGAGGTCCCTCATCTTTCAACTGGGCCTTCAATTCCAAAAGTTTAGCAACTTCTTCATCAATCTGTGTAGCAGAATAAAGGGATGACACCAAAGTTTTGGTTAAACACAAGGGGTGATGATGAGCAGTAGCAATACGCGTGAATCGAGTCAATCCGATCATCATTAGTAAAATTGGGTCGTCAAGAAAAAACAAATTATAAGATATCCTGTTGAATCGATTAATTTACATCTGAAGACCAAATAAATTAGCAAAAAAAGTATTTCAATTTAAATAGTACAAAAAATTTCACAATGCCTTTTCTTTGGGTGCTTTTTCAGCCTTCAGTTTCCGTACAACTTCTCCTTGTTTCTTAATTCCAGATTCAATTTGAGCCTTTTCTTCGTCGGCCATGGTGTGTTCCATGTGAGAAATATGTGGATAGATAGCAGATCGAAAATAAGAGCACGGCCAATAATCTCTTCCTATATAGAAATATCACACAATATTTAATTTCCCCTCAACACAGATGACAGAATGAAAACGCTCTGGTTTCGTCGTATTGTATAACCTCAACACTGAAAGACAACAAATGACAAGGACAATATTCGGATGAAAGTGTCACAGCAGCTAAGAAGTTCTGATGCAACGTCTTGTCAGAGTTACCCTGTCATGAACTACACTTACTAACCTTGCGAGGGGATAGTTTGTAATTATTTACACTAAATAGCGTGTTGAAGTGTTGAAGTAAGAAACCTCAGTCACTTCATGTTCACAAGAGATTGGGATTGAACAGATTCAGACAGCAGATGTGAGCCACACTTCCCATTAGAAATTGCAAACTCAAACTTCAATTTCCCACCCTACTATTTCGCAGTCATGAGGTACACAACGGAAAACTCAAATAAACAAGCATGCAAATATAATTGCAAATTGCAATGCAATCTTACAAAGGACTACATCTTACCTTATAGTCGCACAAGAATGTCAGCGCATGCGTCCGTGTGTGCATGAACGGAACATTTTTTGAACAGTGCAGAGATATAAAATATTATAGTAGCGGAAGATATTAGGAGAAAGTTAGACACGATGTTGCATAAGGATAGTGTGGAATGGTGGTGTAAATGTTGGACTCTCACTGTGACTCAGCGAGTGCGAGCGGAGTTCGAATCTTATTCGACTCATCTAATTTTTTTTAAATTTTTGCTTATCTTTTTGGGAATTTTTGTTGATGGTAGTATGAAATACAAATTATTGACATGAAATAATTTTTTGTACAATCGGAAAATAAAGCTGGGAGA
>JAQFYB010006297.1:0-12481 GCA_034694085.1 Pogonognathellus longicornis | reverse complement strand
ATCGTTCTCGTAGACTGTTTTCATTCTCGCGCTTATCGTTCTCGTAGACTGTTTTCATTCTCGCGCTTATCGTTCTCGTAGACTGTTTTCATTCTCGCGCTTATCGTTCTCTTAGCTTTCATTTCATGTATTCCACGCAAAAATCTGTGCAATAGTTTAGGTTAGGTTAGTCCAGTGGCAAAAACGGTACAGGGAAAATCTTAATATTAAAGATAGAATTATGTTTAAACACAATTTGCTCACTACTGAATTCGAAATATAATACAGTATTCGAAATATAGTACACAGAAAACATTCAAGTTGTTTTGAATCCTTACAGTATTTAGGTTTAGAACCAGTTAACGGTTCAAAATAAAAGTCAAATAGAAGTGAAAGAGGAGACGTATGAGATGAGCAAGATTAAATCTATTTCTATAACAGAGACATTCTGAGAAATATCTCATTCGTCTTGTTATACCTATAGGTATAGTCACATGATGTTGTGATAAATATATTTAGTACATCAGTACATGATTTCTTAACAAACTCCTCAAACTAAACTTACTGTACATACTGGATCAGGGGCGTAGCCAGGATTTGGTTTCGGGGGGGCAAACTCAAAACATAAGGTATATATGTGCTCATTTTCGCGCGAAGCGCGAAAAATTTGGGCAAATTTGGGCAAAAATGACCTTAAAATACACTAAATTCGCGCGTAGCGCGAAAAATTTCGCGATTTTTTGTCCTTTCAGGACAAAATAACCTATTTTTTCCGGATTTCGGGGGGAGGGAGCAATTGCCCCCTTGTCCCCCCTTGCTACGCCAGTGTACTGGATAGTAAAGGAATACATACAACTTAGTAAGAGATACTACTAGGTACGTTGCATGTTGTTTAATATAATATTCAAACTGCGCATTTCACAGAGTAGTAGCATAAATAAGAAATGTATCGGATTCTGTAGTAAGTAGAGAAAGTCTACCTACATATAAATCTGTGTGTAAACAGATAGGAGCTACCTGAGGTATGTTCGCGCACATTCTACAAGGATTGAGTAACTCTGAGTGAAACTGGATCCCAACAGACATACATTTCTGAACAAACGAGTAGTTTGCTCGAAAGTAGATCTGACTTCTTCGTTAAATTAAACTACAAACAGTGAGACAAATACGTAGAATAGAAAATTAGACCAAGACCTTGGGAAACTACTTAAAACTAGACTACCTAAATATATCGATCAAATTGAGATTAGATTTAATGATACAATTCACTTTTACCAAATTGTCATTTCATATCAGATGCTTCTTCTCAGTCACCTAAAACCTTTTCGTTTATTTGTTTTCTTATCTGACTGTTTCGTGTTGACTCTGTAGTCTGGAGGTTCAAGTTACTCGACAGGAAGAGGAAATCATCCTTTATTTTTGTTCAATTCAAGGCAACTTCCATCTCTTGTTTCAATTTCTTCTTCTGTTCAGCAATAAGACAAATATATACAGAAAACGCCTTTAAATCCAATAACATCAAAATGAATGTCCAAAGGCTAATTGTTAAACCCATCCTCAACCTACACATAAAAGAAACTTGATACTATTACCAAAACCAATTACTGTACATGGATCATAGCAACAAAACTTTGTGTTTCACGGTTACACACTATACTTGAATTCATTTCTTTAGACCAAACAACACAAGAGTTAAAGAAAAGGTATGTATAAAATCGAAAATAGATACCTACGGTTTTGCAGAAAAAAATCTGTTGCTTTTCTTTGATATGGTCTTAATGGAAAATAATGGAAGTGGAAAAGCAAATCGACTATTATTGACTTGAATCATTTCACCGGGCACTCAGACTCCAATAATACAATAGAAAATACTACGAATAGTCTGCAACGTAAAAGAGGAAATGCCTTTGAGACATTTATTGCTTTGAAGAAGCTAGAGCGTGTAGAAACACACAGCAGTCAGTCGATCTCAGAAGAAAAGCAAACCTCTCTATATACATACATACCAAAATCTATATCGGAGTGCCTGTGTATACTTGAGGCGCATACTTACATTACTATACCTAGGTACTTCTATTTTGCAAAGGCCATTTGCTCATCTTCCTCATGTGTGATGCTATCAGACAAGATGTTGTACATTGTGCTGTGCTGTGAGAAAGTGAAAGATTTTCCACATTCTTTCAGCACCACTCTTGTCACAAGAATTGACTGAGTAAGTAGTGAAGGTAGTCTTTGACTTGTTCCTTCCACTCTAATATGTACCTCACTCACACTCACAGATCTCATCCAAATACTTAAGAACTAAATACTAACCCTATAACGTACTTAAAGCTATATACAATACATTAAGTATATATGACATGATATCTAAACCTTAGCTACTAATATACTAAAGCAAGTCGTACAGCATTTTCACACAGACACAGACACATGCATTCACACAAAGATAAAGTAATATACCTAGGCAGGGATATTGCTGATGCATATAATATATATTTGTAGAATTTATAGGTATCTGGAGAGAGACTGAGAAGAAATGTTTTTCAATTCCGTTTCTCGGAGGACTCTTTGGTTTCTCGTGCCGTGTACTAAACTGCTCGACAAGAACAAGAGCATATGACAAAACCAAACATTCTCTTTCTTTACGCCACAACAGATCCCGATGTCTTCTCTTGTGCAATTTGCCTTTCGTGCAGGAAGGAGCTATCTCTCACTCCCTCACTATCATCTGCCTCTGCTATAAACAATAGACCCACACCTTACACGTGACACATACATCATCTCATTCCTTTACGACTTTCCCATGGAAAATCCCTTATTTTAATGTTCTAAAGCCAGAAACACTACTACTACTCCCACTACTACCACTACGACTCGTACTCTCCAGGAATTCGTTTATAAACAATTCCATTCTACTTTCTAGGAACGGTATACCTACACTTTACGTGGTGAAATTGTGATACGATTGCTGTGCGATCACAACAATAAGTCTTTGAATGGGAAAAGCATCAAACGAATTTGATAGCTATAGAATTCCACTAAAACCAGTTGTTGTATTTCAATTGAACCTTTCATTTTTGTTTGCCTCAGTCATACAAGTACTGTCTTAGGAATGCACGATGCACATTATACCTATCTACTACTTTCCTTTGGTAGGTGTACTGTGCATAGGTTTGTATATACATATTATTGGACTTTGTATTGTAGTACAGTATTATTGCATGTATGTGTATATGTGAGACTGTATGCATGTATAGGTATTTAGATTTAGAGACTTGGAAGTTGAAAGAAAGAGAAAGTGAGTGGGAGAGAGTCAGAGAGAAATCTGTGATCGGATCTAATGTGATATAAATGTGGGGTCTGAAATCTCTTTGATAAGAAGACGTCCCGGTTTTATTCCCTTACCTCCAGGACACATTTCACAACCAACTGAGCACAAATCCACAAACTTGACTTGAATAGGATGACACACAGGGCAAAAGATAAAATGAGATAACACAACTATCAACTCTGGATCCGCATTTCGACCTGTACTGTTGCCAGTATTATATTGGTTGGCAGAGGAATCGGAAGAAGGCATGACGAAATGAGAAGATTGCATCAGGTGCAGTCACATGCTAGGAGTTTCCTTTGATATGAGCCAAGACACAGACACAAGAGACAGCTTTTCTACGTAGTGTGTATCATGTCACCTTGTCATTTGGAATACAATTTATTCAAAGACCTGCAATAATATAAGTACAAAGTACCTATGCAGATGCAATGTCTAATAGTCGTAAATTCGACACGCCGACACTACAATAACAATAGTGTTCCTCACAAAAGGAATTTTCTTGTTTGCACTAAATTCATTAGTACTAATAGACTAAGCAGTCAGCAGAAGGTCAGGGTTGAAGAACACCGAAGGGTTGGACTGGAGGGTATCTTGTGCGCGTATAAAATTGGGTACATTTGATTGTAAGTACCGCCACAATAAAAGACAATATGTAGAATGCTGGCAGAGTGACATAGGGCCGGGCCGGTATTCATTCATGAGTTAGATATTTAAATAATATTTTCTGGTCTGCACATCAGTTTTTTGCTTCACATATCAGTCAATGCACAATGCAGTATTATTTGATGTTCATTGATAAATGGAAACTTGAATAGTTATACGGCTGTCTGTATTGTTGAGAGTGAGAAAGGTACATTAAGGAGCACCATGCTTTAATTAAGCAGGTGGCAAGTCGAGTATTGCGTATAAAATATGATGATGAATATAAGTTGTAGCTGAAACAATATTTTGGTCAATGAAGGACAAAAATGACATTAAATGCAAGACAAGAATATTTGATCTATCCTGTTGAGATTTGCTAATGGAGCCACTGGAAGATCTAAACTTATAATTTTAGAGAGATTAATTGAAATGTATAATGTTTAATGGCCGGCATTCTTTAAAGAAAAATGTAAATAATTTGTTTTTTAAAAGAATACAATTACTAATCACCATAATTTCAGTATTATAACGACAATTAAGCAACGTACCTACTAGATGCGGTGTCATTCTTTGACTCAGACCCTACCAGTCCAGTTTAGGAGTAACGATAGCAAAATATGAACTTTCGTTGTAGATTTTACAATTTAAGTTTAACACATAATTCATAAAAGCTCTTATATATTTGGATTTTGAGGCAATTGCCATCACGGACCATAATAGATCAATGCAAAGTGCCTAGACAAATGAATACCTCACATTCCAGGTGACAAGGCTAATCTATTTTAAATTGATGGGACTTGTCACTAAAGAAAAATTAAATTGTTTTCTTTTACGTGTTTACAATGATTAGAGTGAGAAAATTGAAACAAGATATTTACACTCCTTTATTTACCCAATGCAATTTGGACTCGAGAGTTTATTTATCTAAATTCCTTTTAAGCAAGTTGTAACTTGAGTTTTTTGTCGTCACTCATTTCACAAACTTTGAACCATCCTGTGGCCTGGGAATTTGAGTGAGAAAAATTGCAGCAATATATTTAGGCCTAAAACTAGTAAAGAAAATCTTACTGGAGGAAGAAGCAGTATTATTATTCCAGAGACTTTTCAGAAACTGCTTTCTTCAATCATTTACTCTTTCCATGTAATCTGAAAAAGTACAAAGTGAAGTTTCTCAAGTAGGCCAATTATTTTGCAACTGAAAGTGGAATACATAAAACTACTTTTTCTGTAACTTTAGTTAAATAATTCTAGGTATGTAGTAAACTATAGGTAACTCTATTCACAACTTTTCAACTAAAAAGTAAAAGGGAAATTTTCATTTTACAGCTTCGGTTAACGGTAATGAGGTTACTGTAACTAGAATCGACAAAAGTGAGAACGTAATTGACTTACCTATACCTAAACAATTAGTCTAATACCTATAGGTACTCACAATATTGTGGAAGAGTACTAAAATGTAGTTAGCAACAAAATTAATTGAGCATAATTTGCAAATGGATTAATCTTTCAAACAAATTACAGATTGTAACGTTCAAAATTATAAAACTCTACCTACATTTTTGTTATTTCTACCTGTACGTTTTTAGAAAGAAATTCTCCTATTTCTTATATCTCCAATATCTTTCTTAAGGAATTTTTATTGTTCTAGACCTATCTAACTAGTAATAAAACAATGTATTTATTTAGCAATCGAAACGAATAGCTCATACAATAAAGCACTTTTTATGTTCGTTTTATCATTTTATAGGAACTATTTTAGCAGGTTATTCACTCATAATGCCCTAACCCTAACTGTTGGTAGATACAGGATAAATGCGCGTACACTATAATATATGTAAATATAACACTACCCTTATAATCTTTAGGTACCCCGTAATTTTCATTACAATGGGGGTATATGTATAATGTAAGTTGGGTATTTTCTGTAGGTTTCACATCATGATGTAATTTAGTGCGTAAATAATCGCAATCTGAAATTGGTCTTTTGTTTGATTATTTTTATTTGCAAAAGTTTTTCAGTTGCTTGCTTAACTTTATTTTCGTAACTAGTATCTTGACTCGAGAGTGGAAATGAGCTCAATAAGGAAAAATGTGAGTCTTCCAATCAACTCAAGACTGCCATATCAGATAAAAGAGAAATAGAAAATCGAACATAGTCAACTTACACCATTCAATCTATATGCGTGTAATATGAGAACGTGAACCGTATGTGTAGTATACAGACAGAGTGTAGTATGTTAGTAGCAGAAATATAGCAGAATGGTATTGTGCGGGTAACTGAAGCTAAGCCAAGTCAAGTCAGAGGTTGTTATCATATTCATAAATCCGCCCAAGAGCGCACTTCATTTGAGCTTGGAGTTGATTTGATTTTGAAAGAGTCTCGTTCAATTCTGCTCATCACACTTTTATTCTCACATTTATTCATATCTTCAGATTGATCTTTCCTACAACTCCTTTTCAACTCTCTCTCTCTCTCTCTTAGCCTCTTCACTTCTTCACTTTCACTTACTTAGAACCTCCAAAAATACAACTACTACTTTTACACCTACTACTATACCATCACCAGTGCCTATATTGGTATTTAGTTCAAATACTTGTAGATATATGCTATCCATATATACATACACTCGTTATTCTTGTGAACTTTTCTACAGAGTTACTGTTTAAATTATTCTGTGAATTATTTTTGTTGCACAACCACCCATCTATTTACATTCGTACGTATAGGTAGGTATTAGGTATAGCAAAATCAATGTGTACCGTGAGAAAACTTTAAATCCCTACATAGGATTTTTGCTATTTTACATAGGACATAGGAAGTATCTGTTTGAAAGTACAGGGAAACGATATAGAGTTACTACTATGCAAATTTTAATATACTTGCAGAAATTAAAACCGATATGGTTTTCTATGCAATATAAGTTTGAGAGATGTCACTATGTTTTTTAAAAGATAGTTTCTTTTGTATTTTAACACTCACTTGCCATGTTCAAATCTTATGTCGGGTTTTAGCCCGACCTCTCGGTACATTGGATACTATACACCCAACTATCACCTATGAACAACAAGCCCATATAAAAATATTGTTAGTATATTACAGCAATATTATACTATGTACTATTTATATTAGTATTATTAGTAAAGGAGTATATACTTTTTATTACACATATTTTTTAGTCTGACTATAATTTACGTTACACTTGTGTTCTTTTGACTGCCTGAAATTTCTTTGGTGTTCCTCTTGGTTTTGATCTGCAATTCCATTTTTTCTTTTGCATTATTGGTTTGCTGTGCTTTCAGTTGCTTTATCGAGATAGCCAAATATTCCAATTCTGTGTAAACAAATACCACTAACATAAACTTGCCTGTAGCTTTTTCATGTAGTGCGCAATATATTGAAGTATTGCAGTGTTATATTTATGTATGTGTGTGATGTTGAGATGTGAGTATCTTGTATCAAGAATTGCAAAGGATTTGAAAGAATTTTGTATTAGAATGATAGACGAAGAAGACAGAGGATGTGTTTTGTGTGTAGTTCGGTGATATACATAATGGTATACCACGTGTCATGTCGAACTTTCATCACATTGCGTACAAAGTATCCTTATTCAAAGAGACAGGCATATAATATGATAGTGATGTGCCCCGACCGACATGATATGAAATGATGTGAGAGAAGAAAACGACTTTTGTACAACTCTGTGTAGATTCATGGTATAGTGGCAGGATCGGTTGTACATAGTGGTAATATTATAGTACAGTACTTTCGTGTAACATCATCTACAAAGAGAAAATTCCGCTTTGCTTCACTTTTCATTCAACAAGCATCATTCTCCAGGCTGTTCATCTCATTGGCTATGCATCGACTTTCACACTTGATCATTCTCCGGAATTTGATGTCCCTTGAAAAACATTCGTCCTCCATCATTTCATGTTTTCCACTTTCATTCATCTCCTCATACTTCTTCTCCCTGCCTCTATAAATATATTTATTGAGATTTTATTAGTATGTATGCTGTACTTCTCCATGATGCAAAGATCGTGCTTTTATATGCGGTTTGCACTCATGTGCCTCTACCTAAGTGAATGCCCTTCTTTTCTGCCACTAGCATAATAATCAACAAACCCAACTGAAACACTTTATACCACCTGTTCAACATTTTACTACTTACATTTCGATATCGTAACAGAAAAACTTTTTCAAAATCTGTAAAACATTGCCTGTAAATTGTAAGTCGAAATTTTTCCTTTGATTGTGTATGTTGCGAAAAAAATTTAAAAAGAAGCAACTACCTATTAGGTAGCGACTCACACATTCATGCAACGATTATCTGATACGATAACTGAATATTTTAGTATTGCTGGGAAAAGTGTGTCAAACAATTTGAATAAAATAATTTGAGTGAGAATTGAAGGAAAAGCAAAGACCTAAAGTGTATATGGACGGAGGGAAACTAGAGAATGCCATGGGCGAATCCAAAGTGGAGGAAACCACATGGTGAAAGAGCTGAAGGAGACTGTAAAGATTTATCTTAAGCGTAGACTCGTAAAACGTCTCAAGATTAAATTTTAAACGAGCATAAATCCTGATGAAATTGTAGTATGCGTCAAACAAATCTGAAATTTGCACTGCTTCCGATGCTAATGCGTTCAAAATTTGATATAACTCTGTCTATGGCTCCTCATAGGTAAGTAAGTAAAGGAAGGGGTAGGCCTTTGTCGACCGCACATTACTAAACTACTCTACTGACAGAACTACTGCCACTACTACAAGTATAGCACTAACCCACACACTTACACCGCCACTTCTCCGAACACTACCATTGTATTGAACAACCTCCACATAAACACATATACCTATAATATAGACATAATAATCCTATATATTATAACCACGATGATGGCAGTAGCACCAGCAGGGTGACATACTTACACTTAGGATTCCTATTTCTAATAAACTACTCACTGAGGTTTATCCTTTTCCTGGAATTCTATATACAAGAAACTTAAACAGTACTGTAGCAATAGCAATGTATAGAAATCGCGAAATAATGTTACTTTCAATGACGCACGTGTTTTTATATACCTACTGATAAATTGTAAGAATATATCTCATATAATATGTAGTACATATATTATGCAAAAAAACCAAAAAAATTCTCCCGTACTATCTACAATGTAAGTATGAGGATATTGTTGTATTCGTATTTGTGGTAGGTTGTAATGGGATACTTATGTAATTTACAAGATTTGCAATGATATCGATACAATGTGGAAGTAAATGTAGGTCATGCCTTTCCAAACTGTGCTGAATTAAACTGAACAATAAACTATCCTTCATTCTCTTGTACATACGTGCCAGTTTATGTATAGTTTACTTTACCCGAGTTTTTATTTTTCTTTGAGCTGATGTGTGTCACGTACTTAGTTAGTCTTACACATAGAATTATATACCAAGCCACGGATACAGTATGTGTCATGTTTGTGTCGTAAAAATATGCTGGATTGGATCCTGTCCAATGACGATTCCAAATATTATGAGATTGTATTTATTCTTAAGTTTGTATTTGCAAATCCAATGTGGATTCATTGACAATACTTTATACCGTTCTCATTTTTGATATACACGAGTATTAGTTATATCCACATGTTTATTAGGTATTGTGAAATTTTGATTGTCATTATTTTGTACAACTAAAGTGAAATTTTAACATTTTATTATTCAGAAGCGAGAAACTTTTCAATCTCAGGATTATTATGAAGTTGTCAAACTATAGGTACAAGTTAGAGAAATAAATGAATGAAAAAGTATGTCAGAGAAAATTGCATTGTGTATTAGACGCGGAGTAAAGTACATTGCATCTACACAATTTACCATATACATGTGCCATCATTAAAGGTTTTTGAAAAGTTTGAGCTTTGTCACTTGCAATACATAAGAGTGTACCTATACAATATTGCATGGGCGTTGTTAAAAGAGGTTTATTATATAAAGATGTTTATATAAAATAAAATAAGAAAAGTGTAACTGATTGGTTGAAGGATCTGTTTTGAAATGTAAGTTGGATAAGATGCAGTAATGCGTAGTAGAGTGGAAAGAAGTATATTGATGTAAAGCATCATTACATTTCATCTCATCTCATTCATGCTTTGAACTCATCCCGTTGCAGCTCACACAAATTCAAGATCTAAAGGAATGGGAAGGCAAAGGCGATGGGTTGGGCTGAGTTGGAGATGAGATCGGAAAGGCCATACAGGAAGCACTCATGCATACAAATTGCGCCGATATCCGAACAAAATACTCAAACTAGACCGAAAACCAAATTCATCGCATTACTAACATTATTGCCAACATTATTGCAAACTCACTCTGTATACTACATTATGCTTGTACCTCTATAGCTGTAATACGTAAACTATATACCACTATACTGTAAGTACAAAATTGTGTACATCTGCGTATGTAATTTCCGTCTTGTGCCACATTCTATTTAGGTTTAAATTAATATCACTCCTGAACTATTGATGAGACAGCACAGCTTCCCTAAAGAATTCACTTTAACTTCACCTCTGTGCTACACTGTATATACTGTATCGTGTATCATGTGTCTATACTTAATCCTATGAAGAAGCACTAGTAACCGATGTTACTATATGTACTAGTACATATCTACTATCATGGAAAGTAATAATTGAATCATAAATGACATTATTCAATGATCATTTTGAATTATATCACATGAATTGTAAAAGGATATTTGTATAAAATCAAACGCTCCAGTTAATATATTAGAAACTGGTTGCTGTCCAATATCCGGAATGTACATGTTTATGTTATATAGGGAGAATGTGAAAGGATCAAAGCAATCCTTTCAACCAGCCAGATTGGCAGTAGGCATAAAGTTAGGATGTTTATAGATTTTATTCCTTTGATTCCTTAATACACGGGTAAACACATTGAAGTGAGTGTAAAAAATTTATAGGTAGTGTAGTTTCATTCCTGTGCTGTGCCTGAAACTAACCAACAAATTATTTATTCAAAAAAGATTTGGTATCACTGTATCACATTCAACTGAATCCACTTTAAAATCGACAGAACTTAAAACTGAAAGCCAATCTGTAAATATAGTGTAAACAATATTAAAGCTATAAGATAATACATTAGTAGGAACTAAATATTTACGTCAAGAATTTATTTCGTCTACATACTACTGTACTGTTTGTATGAAATTCGCAAATGTTTTTGTAGAACTTTTGAAAACGTGTGGCATACGGCATAATATTATATTTAACTATTATAAGTTAGTTGCAATCAAAGTAGCATGTACATAAAGAATTTTTGAGAATTTATTAGAGTGTTTGTAACTAAATAAAGAAAATAAACAGTACTTTAAGTCAAGAAATAAAATGAGATAATGTTCAGCAGTAGGTAGTTTGAAAGTAACTCCAAAGTTTGCACCGCGTTGTGAGAGTTTACATCACAAGAAATATTATTCCCATTCCAAAATCCCATTTGCCAAAAGTAGCATTGCAAATTACTTCATTACGAATTCCCTGAGCTGGTTGTGCGAAAAAATAATTATTTTCTTATTTATTTATCATGTTTTCTTTCATAAAAGTCATAATACATTACAAGAAATTAGACACAGGTCTTGTTTACAGTTTCCCATTGTTATTATTATGTAAATATCACCTCTAGGTTATTACACTTACGTTTTTACTTCCATGGCTCAATGCACTCGCACAGAAATATAAACAGTGAAATATCTAGAACTATGTATGAAAAGGAAGTATGAAAAATAAATACATGGGTCCACTATAACACTTTGCACGTAATATCAATATAAATGCATGTACACTACTGCTAGCAGTCTTTTACTGTATAAATAAAAGAGTAGGTATAGGGTTTAGAACAAAGAATATTATTATTATAAAGTCTGTCATACAAATTCAAACATGCAAATGCAACACATACAGCACTCAATTCAATTTAAACAAGAGGAAAAGTAAATTCAGTGAGCCAGTCTCCGTTTCTTCACAGGAGAATACAAATGACAATTTTTCTCATGCTAATTTTGCCATTGCCTTATGCAAACTGTCGCAGAGCCCAGAGTGAGACTCTCCTCTGTTTCACACACACACATACATACACAATATTTATAAGTCTGAGAGACTCTCTTTGATCACACGGAACAAGGAGCAGAACATGCAAACCTAAATTATCCCAGCAAAGTCATTGTAGTCGTCACAGCATACATTTGTAAGAAAATGATCTTCCAAATAAAAACGTAATGTTGGAAGGATAGTCGTAAGAATAGAAATACAGAAATATAAATTGACTGGCTGACTGTTACGGTGTCTCACTCACGTCATAACATTACTCTTCAACATAAAGTAACTACGTAATACACAGATACATGCTATGCATACGCTTCGTACTATACTACTAGTCTTTAGTAGGTACGTTTCCACTCACACACTACACTACTATTATCGTTTCCAATACTCCAAGGGTTCCATTTTTGC
>JAQFYB010006296.1:0-12482 GCA_034694085.1 Pogonognathellus longicornis | reverse complement strand
CTCTTTGACTGTCGCAGTATTTATCAAATTTGTAGGAAGAATTTTCAAAAAATCCTAGAATTGCTACTTCCCTATTATTTAAAATATTTACCTTGTCTACGCTATATGCATTTATGCTGACACCCTATCATTAATAAACAGGATTCCACTTCTCCAGCAAATTTTCCATACGTCTTAATTGGACAAAAATGTTGGATATTATAAATCATGTTAACTACAAGCAAATGAAATGACAGAATAAAAATTTGCTCTTTTAATTATGACGTTACAACAATTGGGTTTAATCATAGCCTGTTATCAAACGAGTATTATCATTATCATAATCCTTCCATCCTGCTGACTATTAAATTTATATTTAGCAAATCTGTTCTGTAATCTTAAGTTGCTGAAATAGTCTTCGTTACACATGGGATAAGGTCATGTTCATGTATTTGAAGCGTAGTATGCAATTATTTAAATCATAAACCACACCAGAGAGCTTACAGAGCTATTAACCTCATAATTATCATGATAGAAGATCTTGTCTTGTCTCACGACCTTGGAAATGTAAATCGAATTTAAATTTTGTAAAGATTCCATTGCATTGATAATGAACCCCTGATAAACACCTAGTCAATCTTCAACCAGCAAATGCAGTGAAAGAAAATATAAACATTTACTTTTTGGCATGACCAGATTCAGCACAATTGTGTATGTAAACGTAAAAGAGAGAAATAATATACACTAGTACTGTTCCTTACTGGGGCTTGCAAAATTATGTAGGATCAAAGCATCTATATTTCATTTATGTGCATTATTACGTTAATCACTTATAACACCCACTATTGTAAAAATTATACACTACTACTGGTACACCATGCATTTAGGTGTCTAACTAGGAATTGACAAATCATAATTTATATTCAATACAATTCACTTAAAACTAAACACAGTTGCTCTTCGATTATTTGTTCAAATTTAGACAAAGTGTTGTTGTATCTTATTGTATGTCTTCGTACTCGTTACTTGTATTACACAGCATATAATTATGAGATGACTAGGCAATTGCATGATTCGCTGTATGACATGCATGGTCTTGTAAATGGTCTTGTATTTGCGTAGCGTAACTACCTAGGCTACACCTACAACCTACTTACTTATACGAAGTCATCCAGGCGTTAATAAAGATGTAGGCAGTCCGTACACGTGTCAAGTGTCAGTCAGTGTCACCCTGTCACCTTACGTGACTACCACACTAAAACATTTGAGACCAATTTAGAAAATCCGCACACACATAATATTCAAATACAGATAAATAGTCTAAAAGCAAAAGCATGCATATCCCATGCCATGCATTTCAAACAAGGCGGATGGATATACTGATAAATAAAAGCAGAATGCATTTTCATTGAAATAATTTACGTTGCAACACACAACTGCATGCTAACAATAAACGTTGAAACAATTATAATATTTTGTGGCATGATTTAATTATATTGCAGATCAAATTAGACTGGAATTTTTCATAATTGCACTTATTGTTAGTTAGATATCTGGTTTATACTTACATACTCTTTGTTCCACTTGCAACATAAGGGTTTAACAGTCATTCATTCATACCTTATGTCATATCATAACGAGTCCTTGTTAGATCACAAAAGTTAGCAACCTTTGGGCTATCTGAATTCAAAGTACGTCATATCACAACATGATTAACCTTAACTCACATAGCACCTACCTTTTCACAAGTAAGTTTGCATTTTTAATTATATTTTTTAATTAATTGCATGGTTCAGAATGATAAAATGAAGTTGAACGCTTTTGTCTAACAATAAGTTGACAATCAAACAACTACATGCAATGCTAACCGTCAAAACGATGAAACATGAACGTCAATGCAACACCAGTTTAAGTGTTGTGCTATGATTCGTATGATAGTGATAAATTAAAACAAAAAGATGTATTTTTATTTTACTTACGTGTACACTGTACATCACAACTATACTGATGCTGATAACCCTTTATCTAACTATCAATATATACAGACACAATTTTCAACCTTACCTTTCAAAATGAATTAGCATGCCATGTCACCTAATAATAGCTTACCTATATGTACCTTAAAGCTCGTCATCAATGTATAATATCTGCCGACTATTGTAATCAAAAGTCAATTTCTCTTTGTAAAGCCGAATGTTTTTCGAGCTTTTTCTTTGTATTGCGTACACAAATAATTGTACTATTCTAATATAAATTCTAATCTCTGTATCAGAATACAAAGATTATAATATATTGTACAAACAACGCAGCGAATTTTGTAACTAAAACAAATACATGAAATGACATGACATGCACTTATGTTTTCCTTGAATTTAAGATGTATACACACTTAACTGTGAAAAAAGATACGTACCAATATACAACAAAAATGTTTAATGAAAAAAAAACGTTCAAAGTACTGTCTTTGAGTAAAATGTTATTAATAATTACCAATAGTAGGTACCAATACTAATTGCTACCCATGCATATTATGTGTAGTACAATAGATAATTTGTATATTGTGGATGATGCGATGGAGGCATTTCCTAGGCCTTGGAGGCCTTGGCTACAATTAATTTTAAGCTTTCACTGTGAATTCGCAAGGGGAATGTAAAAGTTTTAGGAACTATAAAGGACAAATTAATGCTGGAAGCAAAAGTCATATGCTTGAAGCGAAACACTAATAACGAAAAGTTTGCATGTTATTAACTGACGCATACAGTGAAAAACTATTCATACTACATCATATTTTTTGAGTAATTGTTTCATTAGTGGATGGGACATAGATAAAGTAGGTAGGTAAATATGTATACATCGAAATGTCTTGTCCTTAGCATAACGTATGATATAGTACTGATTCAGAATGAAGATGAAATTATTAAGCCTAAAGGTAAGGGTGAAAAATTAAATAGGTACACCTACGTCTAATGCAAGAAAAATGGTTAAAAAATTACAGTTGAGTGGGCTACCAAGCGTTTCATACAGCATCAATAAAATGTTGTCTCATAGACACATTCTGATCTGAACAATGCGGACGGAGCCAACACAGCAGAACGACTTATAGCAGCCACCTCATTTCCATACATGGTACCTACTTAAAAGTTAAAACATCTTAGGGATGAGTAATATAATTGTAATATAATATTTCCTTTATTGTTACAATACGAAAACACTTCAGTTAATGAGACACTTGTAGCTTTTAACTAGTCATGAAAATTGTAATCTGCAATTCATAATTTTGTAATTGTAATAGTAGATTGAACAAAAACTCTGAATAGACGAATTTCATGTTTCCTTTGTATTGTACGCATACGAGTTTGTTTTTGCGCATGATGCATAAATATAAAACAAACTTGATAGTTTTTCTAATAATTTTAGCGAGCATTTCAAAAGATGATAGCTATGAATGATTTCGTTTGTTTTGTAGTTACTATATATGTATTCAATTTCAAGTTAACCACTTGATAGCAAAAGTCGTAACAATGATGATGATTTATGATTAATTTACTATACTATGAACGAGGCACCCTGGGCTCACATATTCTTTAATTGAAAACGGATTTGCAGTTTCAAGGTGCCCAGAAATTGAAATGCAGATGAGCTTTAATGAGATGCAGATAGTGATCTTTCATCCGTCTCTATGGTCCATATAAATTCGACAAAAGTTTTATTATATGACCTTAAAATGCAATGCTATTCACTAAATTTACTCTCATATGCTTCAAGTTCAAGTGCAAGGTAATTTTTGTACAATTTCATACAATAGGCTCAATAGGGTTAGGGTACATACCTCTATTTTCTATACAATAAATGCCATTGCCAAATGCAAGTGTAGCAATAAATGAATACATTAAACCGAAATCATTAGTACTAATACTCAATTCCCGGCCGTATCCAGGAATCGATATTAAGGAGGGCAAAGTGTCCAAAAAAAGCGGTTATTTTGCCCTGCAAGGGCAAAATAACCTCTTTTTTGGAATTTCGGGGGAGGCAATCGCCCCCTTGCCTACCGCCTGAATACGGCTATGACTCAATTGGAATAAAAAGGAATCGATTCTGCCATGGTGGGGTAGCGTCATTATTCTTTGGCACTTAGGATGTTCTGTTCTACATGGTTGATCTCCATTCATGGGTAAGAGCCAAAAGTGCACTTCACTTTGAATAGTTGGATTATTATAAGGTATATACAATCCAATAATAAAACACAAATGTTTAATTAAACTCCAGCATCATTCATTTCATCACAACGACTGCCTAATGCCTGTAGCATTGAATGCAAGTCAGAATGGATAGCCACGAGAAAAAGTTGTATGGAAGCTCTATGGACACTTTGGACATTATGGAGTATGGAGTTTCATTCAACACATTTTCATGCAGTCACACAAATTCAGAGATTATCATACAGCACAACTTATCTACAGTTGTGTGAGAGTCTGGCTATATGATTTATCTCGTAGTATTTCATTCACGCACATGCTACATAGCTATAGGATGTTGTTTAAGTAGGTAGATACAAAATTCGTATTATTCATATACAAAGCGTTTTCTTGAATCTTTGTTGCTTAGTTGAAAGTTTTAGTCCGAACACAAAGCACTTTTCCCAAGGTACCATAAGCAAAGCTTTAACTTACAATTAGCCTAAAGATCTCTATCAACTTTGCTTTACAACTTTTACAACTTTTGTACATATCAGTCGGATATCAATGTTTACCATCACAAAACTCCATCTCATCTGAATACCTTTTGCAAATCAGTTTCGTCATGTCTCATTTTGTTTATTCCCATGTTTCCTTTGTGACTTTTACTTCGCCTGCTTTAGAAGTTCCACCAATTTGAAGTAGGTAGTACTGTCGTATATCTTCTCATTAGTTAAAAATATAGTGTCACTGTCTGAAAGTTAATACGTAAATAGTTTTGTTTAATTAATTTTTTCAAAATGATGGAACATTGGAAGTGGACTGCGGGTGTTTTGTGTGGTTTCGGGTTGTTTAAAGAGTTTCGTCCTTCAGAATCCTTTTTTATAGAATACGCTATCGACTATGGGAATTTTACCGCAGATAAAGTAATCGAAGAATCTCTTCATTATTCTAAATTGATTATTAATTACATTTTTGCATACAATTAATGAGATAAATCTTATAACTGGAGATTGAATTTACAATATGAGTGAACTTTATAGATTGTCCATGACATCCTCCCTGTAACGACCTATGGCTCTCTGGTCACCGTGTTCATTTTTATATTTGTTACCGATTTTCTACGCTATAGACCTGTTATCATATTCGGGGCTTTGGCTTTTGTAGCAACATGGTGTGTTACCATCTGGGGGTACACCGAGGAGTTGGCAGCAGAGGTAGTAACCGAATTTACCGAGTTAATATTATAATTATTATCGTTAATAAATATTTTATATTTTCTACACTTTATTTTTAATTAACCTTGCACACTCTAATATAGTAGTATTTGCTAATTTGATACAGATTCGACAAGTGTTAAATGCAGTAGCTGTTTCGTCGGAGGTGGCCTATTTCACTTATATGTATGCCAATGTGGAGAGATCGCATTATAAGCAGGTGACATCGTTGACTCACACGGCTTTGCATACAGGTCGATTTTTGGGGGGTCTTTGTGGACAATTACTCCTGTCATATGAAGTTTTAGGTCTGGATGAAATAAATTACCTTTCTCTGGGTGGAGTCTCTGCTTCCTTGATTGTATCATTATTTCTTCCCACAGTTAAAAGATCCATATATTTTTACCCCAGTCACTTAGTAAAACACGCGAATGTTCCCATCGAAGGAAATGTGAACACAGATGATAATAAAACAAAAAGTCCTAGTAGAAGTACCGACAAAAAAATTCTAGAAAAACGACCTAGTCTCAGCGCTCTACATCACGTCCGGTTCGTGGACAGATTAAAAATGGCATTTCCAGCCTTGTGGCTGGATTTTAAAAAAGCCTACTCTAACAGATACGTTCTGAAATGGTCTTTATGGTGGTCTATCGCTATGGCTGTGTATCTGCAAGTTGGATTGTATACAGAGTCTCTGTGGAGAGTTGTTGAGGAAGAGACTCATCAAAATGTACTTAATGGAGCAATCGACGCTTCTCACGCTTTACTAAGTAAGTGGAAATTTTTATAGCCATGTAAATGTACTATGATTAGATTGCGGTTATAAGGAAACATTTTTTGCATGTCAATAAATAAATAAAAATGATTGGGTAAATTGATAACTACAATCAAAGAATTCCGCATCCGTTGACATATAGATTGACAGAGATGCTTTTACCTATGTTATAAGCATGTAATTAATTATTTTTGATGATAAATTGTGTATGTAATTGTGTATAAATAATAATTGATAGCTGCCATCATCACTGTTGGACTGGGTCTATTCAAGTTTCCTTGGTTTAGATGGGGTGAAATTTATTTGAGCACCATTTCTTTACTGCAAGGAGGTGCTCTCATACTAATGTCTCAAACACACAGCCTTTACGCTGCATATGGAGCATACATTTTCTTTCAAACTCTGTTTCAAGTTATGATAGTTATAGTTACGTAAGTCAAACAAGTTATACCCACAATATTTTAAAAAACTTATTTCCTGCCGAAAGATCGTTATTAATATTATACTGTATGTACATACACAAATTATCTGAATCAATTTATACTTTGCAGAGCCGAGGTGGCCGAAGGAATAAGCGAAGATAGCGAGGCATTTATTTTCGGAATAAATACACTTCTTGCTTTTATAATACAATCAATATTGACTTACGCTTTGACTAGCGAGCATGGATTTACTCTTGAAATACGAGATGAATTTGTGGCTTATGGAATTTACTCAGCCATTCTTGGACTTGTATTTCTCCTTCTGGCTTTACAAAACCGACGCAAACATTGGGTTCTTCCAAAGACGTCTCATTTGACTGCTACCTGAATTTGGAGCTTTTATGACAACTCTAACAACCATAACGATGATTTGTGTGTTGTAATGACAATAAAACAATAGGAAATGCCGTTTATATGGGCATTGTCTCATTGTACCCTTTGTTGGCTGTAGAACAACCGTTGAGACAGAAAGTAAAAGCAAGCATTTTTGCACCTGTGTAGTATAGTAAGTAACCTGCCCATTTCTTTGGGCGATATTTTTTTATAATAAGTAATGTAAGGAAAACATTAGATTATCATTTGTACCTCACTCACACACATAGTACTATCATAGCTGAGCTATGGTACTTAATAATGTGGATCAAACTTTCAAACCATACTACGCAACTAATTCAAATCGTTTAACTGCGGGTAACTTTACTTGCCATTAAGTATGACATTGGACTTCAAAAGTCTGAAATATTTTGTACTGAACCTATCCAACTGCTGACATTCTACTGATATGGATGAGCACATTCCAGATAAAAATGTTACTTACATTTTATACAATACGATAGAAATACCCTCATTGTGTTTGTGTGCTCTGACCACCAAATTAATGAATTGCTAGAAATCTAGCCTTAATTATATAGTAGAGCCTAAATACTAATCAAATCAAGTGAAGATAATAATAATTTGAATACATATTAGTTTGTAGGTCGATTTTAAATATGTAAATACTACCAAATTCTCACCGAAATGGATTTATAAAATATTGTATGTGAAAATAAAGCCATCTTACTTTTGAAACACAAATGCATATAGAAAAAGTATCGGTTATTTTAAAACTGTAATTGTTTTCAAAAATTTTGAAAGTTTTGAAATTTTCATAGCAGCAAAATAAAATTTTATGCTTCCGAGGTTCCTTGTTTTTAACATTTAAAGGGAGATAGTCATAATGTATACATGAATATGAATTTCATAACCTATTACCTCAACAATAATGTATAAAATATTACAATTTTCCTTCTTATTCACAAGGTTCAGTGTTCAGGAAGTAATAAACCATAAGAAGTGTGCAGAAAACGACAAAGATATATAGTACAAATACATGAATCTATTACACATTCATTTGAAATGCAAATGTAGTGCCAGTCCCTTGAGTGGGATAAGAATACAGTAGGTAATTAATATTTTATTACAAGTTCTCTATAGAGCAATGTAATTGTTTATTTTATGTATGAAAATGATTGTATCATCACCTACGTATGTACTTATAGTCATTAGTATTCGAAAATTACATAATTATTGTAAAAAATTTAGTACTTATTGTGTTAGTGGTTTAGCGTAATGTGTCTTTCAGTCCCAAGCTCGTTTAATTGAAAGTTTTCTCACTATTATTACCTAGGGCTTTGTATAATTTCTTCCAAACTGAAACCATCCATTATTTTCTTAGTCTCATTCTCACTGAGACAGATAGTAATGATTGTTGTCTTTCGAATAATCAAATCCTGGGTTTTATTTACCCTCCACATCTATGCAAATCTTGGTTTTATGCCATCCATGATCTACTCATGAGAAATTCGCCCCACCCTTTACGAGTACAGTGTAGTAGGACAGTAGTTGGATAATGAAATGACAATACTACATCAACGAGAATATTTTATGTCGCATCACACACAGTGTGTGAATTCATATTCACGGAGATACATTAAAGTTACATTAACATCTAGTGTGAATAATGCTACAACTTTTTTCCCTATTTTATATAAGGTCATTTAGAAAAGATGAAATTAAGATATAATTTACATAATATACTATTACTAATCATAAGCACTTTAAGTGTCAATTATCCCTAAGTTAGTAATAATGTGATATAATAGTTGTATTTGATTTACCATGGTGTAATTGTGTAATAAGTATGTCCATTTGCAGTGCAGTATGAAGAATATAGCTAAATAGCTATAGCTAACAATTTATTTCATTTTTTGCTTTAGAAAAATTGAAGTTTTTAGTTGTACTGTGTGCCTTATACTACACTAACTACACTAAAAGTCTCAAGCGTAAAATATTTGATGCATTAAAATGTATGGTGATACTTTTGGAAGCAGTTTTCGTCTTAAAAGATTACTAGGTATTACATATAATACACAAACAGATATTTACAAGGTTCAAGTATTCGATACATAAACGTGTTACAAGAATTAATAGCAACTCACTTGCGGCAAGTTGTATGAGATAATTAGAAACAAATGACGGACATTGCTTTTCTTTGTATGTTTCTGACTATAGATAACAAAACAAAACAAACATCAAATTGTATCTGCGGAAGAGTGGCAGGATATATTTGATTGTAACTTTATTGTACCTATGTAATAAACTGCATGCTGAGCACATCGGTATTTGTAAAGGAACTAAATCCGCATTTCATAGAGTCGTGTATCCGCACCGCAGCTCAGAACTTACAGTTCATTCGACTGAGGTAACAATAATAAATGCCTGCAGACTCTTCGTACTTGCAAAAGGAGTTAAACGAGTTTTTACGCAAAGTGTTGTTGTCAGCAGAATTCACAAAGAGTGCAACAAACAACGAAATCATTGTATTAGGAGCTAAGACAGATTAGCTACAAACAACTCGGTGGATGGATTACATAGATAGGATGTATAATACATAAAACTTGTCTTAACAGTTTCTTTGTACACCATTCTCACTCTCGCTGTCTCACAGCAATGTATTCAACTATGTAGCTCTAGCAATTTTAACTTGCGATTGTCTTCAAATCGACTTTACTATATATGTTGTTCCATCACAAACTATATACACAAGACAGGAAAAGTTTTTGAATTTTTCATTGCTCTCATAAAAGCCCGCGAAATACCCAACGCTTATAGATGGCAACCTACAAATCTCCTGCAATGCACATGAAAGATTGTTAAATCATATGCATTTCAACTTTCATGTCATTTTTTCTCATCATTTCATAGCTTTTTAATCCATTTTGACAAACAATTATTGTTAAATTTAAACTTTTCAATTTTTTAGATACAATACTCGAATAATTAACTAAGAATACTTTAACTAAATACTCCAAAACTGAAATGGAAAATATAATAGTTTCTCATAAGTTTTTACCTAACTAAAATTCGATAGCCCTCATTCGCATAATAATATGATTAACTTGCAATTCGTAACAAAAATGTTGCAACAACTCCACAGTTGGCTTTTGCAAGGTTTTACCACGATGGCTATGTTCGTTGTTGTTCTCATCCTGATCTTTATCTCTTAATGTTTGAAATTGAATCAGCAATATTATTTTCTGTTATAAACATGAAGTTTGGTTATTTAAGACAGTTCCAAAGCAGACGAAATATCTCAATTAAAAATAATCAGTTTCGTTCCCATCAATATCTTCACACTCACTAGCAAAACAAAAACAAAATTACGTTTTACCGTGAACGTCGTCTCGTCGATACAAGTGCTGCATATAATCTTTCATGTGATAGTCCAACTAATTGCCCAATTTTGAAGATTGTGATTGAATGGGTTGTGATGGTGGTAAGACTTTCATACAGATGGGCAGTTTTATGACATCTTTTCACAACATGTTATAGCTTTTTAATCTTTTTTGACAAACTCTTATTGTCAAATTTAACCTTCTCAATTTTTTCACATACGTTATTCGAAATATTAACTAAGAATATTTTAATTAAATATTCCAAAACAATTGAACGAATTTTTTCTGAGTGATTTGGTAGATTGCAACCACAATCAAGTTGACCTTCCCCGACATATGGGCTTAAGCACTCAAAAAGTTTTTTTGAAGCGTCCCTTTTGTACATTAATTGATTTCCTATTGAAGTCAGGGAATCAAATACGGATTTCACAAATCCAGAAAATTTTGCTGATGGAAAAAGTAAACCACCTCTATCTTGCAGCTGTAAAAATTCGTTACTTTCATCGTCCTTACTAATATCCATCAGGTTTTCAACCGATCGTGAGCATGTAACCTTCTTTTTTATCACCATGACACAAAAGCCAGCTATCATTGTTATTCCTGCGGTGGTTATATTGACAGATTTAAGGGCTGCAAAATCAAAATATTTGAGAGTTGCAAGAGAGTAAATAAATAACATGATATATGTAAAATATTAATAAATGTTTACCCGTTGCTTCTGAAATTGCCAAAAAATATTTCTTAGTAACGGGAGAAATGAATATATCGCTTTGCTCTCTTTCATTATTATTATTCAAAAGACGCTTAGAATTGAAGACTTTTCCTTCTGTGGCATTCATGATGACATTTGCGTTGTGTGTTGCTGACATCAGTCCTATTTTTAATATCCTCTCAACAGCCAGCAGAGATCCAACGGCATTTGACTGGTCATTGCTTCCTTGCCAATATCTCACATTCGAAAACAGTCCTTCTATATCGTCGGTTGTGAATTTCCTGGTTAGAATAAATTGAAATCCTTTTTCTAATAAGTACCTGTTTGTTAAAAATAAATAGATTTAATCGAAATCGAGACAAATATTTAAAAATTATAAGATAAGCCATATTATAAGCCAATTTGTTTAAACTAATTTTTACCGGATGCAGGAAACACTAGATCGGGTTGTTATTATTAAAGCCTTGTATGTTTCACTTGTCAAGAATTGTGACTTGTGCTCTGTTGATGCTTTCCAATTAGATAAATAAGACTCAAATGTATTTTCCAACCAGGATAATCTTTCGTCCTCTATCAACCAAAATGGAGAAGTTGTCTCATTTCTACTGCGTATATGAAACGTAGTGTTGGAAACATTATGAATCTAAAAATTAAGAATTTTCAATGAACATATTATAACAAGCAAATGTAAGTATTAAATTAGAAATATATGTAGAAAAGAAAAACTGGGCAGTACATCAAACCACTTCTTCATTATTTTTATGAATTCAATTGTCCCACTACAGTCTTCTTTGTTTAAATCACCAGACTTTTCGAATAGTGTTAAAGCAGCTATCACATCACCAGAAAATATACGTAAGGCTCTTATAACTTTCATTTTTTCAAAGTTAGTTGGGTCGACAACACTTCGAGTCAAAAATCTGGCTGGTTTAACAATCATATCTTTTTGAGCTTCGTACAGCTGCCGTATAGGATTTCCATTAATTTTTTTCCCATTGTTCGCCATGTTTCGTTTTTTGTCTAAAAGCTGATTTCTTAAATTTTTTATAATGTGTGTTGGATCAAAACTTATAAACAGTGGTCTCGAGGATTCACATGGATGTTGAATTTGATGGCTAATTTTTCCACCACAAATGATGGACATGGCTTTTACATTAATAGTTGCATCATCGGAAACTACTCGCATGATCCGAAATCCACACGATTCAACCTTTTTTATCACATTTAAAATTATTTGGGACAATTGTTCCCCTGTGAGATTTTTTGTGAGAAAGTAACTGACGGGTATACGATAATTAGTTGACAATCCTTTCAGTACAAAGCAAAGCAATTTATTTGCCACTGGCGTTTTCGCACTGTTGTTGTTGTTGTTAAAGGCAACGCCTATTACTGTACGTATTTGCTTAACATATTGCACTTTTGGTTTTAT
>JAQFYB010006295.1:0-12483 GCA_034694085.1 Pogonognathellus longicornis | reverse complement strand
TAATAGTTGAACCTCCTCTTCCAATGATTGCTCCCACCATTTCACTGGACACAAGCATCCTGCATATACATTAAAACATTCTTTATACATAACTAATACAAATGTTATCTTGAGAATGCACGCTATTGCAACATTTTTGTATAAATTTGTATGTATGGTTTTTGGTTTATAATTATGATATAATTGTGTTTTACTAACCGTAGAGGAAAATCCGTTCCGGAACCACTGGACCCTCGTACGGGAGCAATTCCCGTACCGAGGGGATTTTGATTTGGGGCGATAGTGTTTGGAAAACCTGTTCTTCCTCGACTTCGACTTCGACTTCTGTCTTCGGACATTCTTTGATTTCAGTGCTATTGGTTATCTGAAAATTAAAACATAAATAAAATACTATTGGTTTGTACACTAGAGTTAAAATATAGGAATATAATATACGAAAGTTTTTACAGAAAATAGTCAAGTTAATACCAAAGGTTATCCAATTTTGAAAGTAAAGTCAAAACAGCTCTAACCATCATACAAAGCTATGAAGTTTAGTATTGTACAATTACAGAAGCGCCAAATGTGCAGACATCTTCGTCTAAATTATAGCCCTTCTATACCGGTATGAAAGTATGAACCATGAAAAAATGTATGGGAATTCATTTGTTGTTGTGTTTACTGGCGACACGCATGACATGAATCAATGCAAATAGATTTATCACTGCTTTGTAGTGATAAGTATAGATATGGGTATTTACCTTGGGTGTGAATGCAAGCATGCATTATATAATATTAATATTGAATTCCAACACAATGATGTGTACTTGATTGATGTAGATAATTCACCGTGGCCCATATAACGTGACATTGTTTATTAGCCCGGAAAAAATACTGAGAAAATAATACTAATATGTTTAGGTATACCATGCAGTTAAATATAATTGTAGTTATATTGGTATAATTACATGTAGCTGATAGCGGCACACCTGGAGTATTCCACTTGCACCATAGCTATTTTGTTATGTAAATGTGAATACATATTATGAGATATGAGTGAATCTTGCACAATTCAGTTAAAACATATAATTGAATTTGTCTTCTTTTATGAGAATAAGCTAAAACTTGCAGTTTTAGATTGCACGTCCTAAAATATCTGCCACCTGTGCTTAGCTTAGCATTTGAGTTAATTAATAATGCTAAATCTATGGAGTAGCACTAATATCAGTAGTGTAAAAAAGTTGTAAATAATGCATAGTACATTTTGGTGCTCATTACCCATGTATAGGATTTGAAATAGTAATTAGGGCAGATATGCTCCACATACATAAATACTCAGTACATGAACTAAGGACGGTCAATCTATATAAAACACCTCTGTACTAGGAAATATTATTTTTCTTTCTTATCCTGTAGTGCATAAGGTGACTTGTATGAAGACAGCATAAAATATTATTACGTTATGCACAATTGTACAAATATCACTGTTAATAAAATAATACCACCACTTAGAAGAAAAGACAATAACATCTAATAAACAATTGTCAATTTTATTGAATTGCCTAAAGATAACGTTTTGGCAGGGCTATGATTTAGCATTAAAATTGTAAACACTAAGGGATTAAACAATTGTATCTGTAAATTATATACCCTTATAGGTATGTTTAATAAAAATATTATGGTCTATGTGTAGTACATTTACATGCATAGTTAATTGTGTGAAAATTCGAATTCGCGTGTCTTCTCATTATTACTCTGCATACAAACATTGCATTTATTATTTACTGTGTCCTACATTGGTGTGTGCAATTAAAAGCAGAAACCAGTTTAATGAAAAAATACTGTGCTTTTTTATAAGTCTTTTCCGGTATAGAGCATTGCGGATTAAAAATAACAATACAAGCTAAGGAAACTAGTTTTATTGTGGCTTGAAAAAATGGCTTGAACAAGAAATAAGCACGTGTTCGTATTTTTCTAAACAGAAATGGAGATATGTCTTTTCAAAAGTAATTCATGCAGACATAAGGCAGCATTCATATGTTTAAACGAAGACAAATTTGACAATCAAATCGCAATTATCATTAAGAAAACAATATTAAATTTACAAAATGCCACATAATTAACAAATAATGGCCTGAAAGACTGGAAGTTCATAAATATCTTAATAAATACACATATTAGTGTATTATAACACATTATTATACAGATAATTAATGAACAGGAGTATGAAGCAAAACAGGATTGTAGATTCTAGTAACGATAATAATAATAATAACTCTTGGCCAAACGTTGCGTGCAAAGGTGTAGCATATAATTAATTCCGCAAGGGAATACTCACGTTAGCTAAGTGAATAAAAATTGTATCGACTAAAAAGTAGTCACACACATACTACTAATATTTTCCACATGCAGTGTACACATAATACTAGCAAATTGTATAGTATTAATTTTCACACGCTACAAATTAGACAATGCATGCAAAGCTGTTGCATGTAAAAATGCCTACATTCATAGTAACAATAATGAAAAGGTAAAAAGTTAGTTGTTTTGTAGGAAAGGACTAGTATGAGGAGCCGGCCGGCATGTGAGAAATACAATAATGTGCCAGTGCACAAGAATAGGGATGTAGGTACATGATTATTATGTATAGGATTTTGCACTGTATTGTACATCTTGAGATACCCCTTGCAAAAAGTGTGCGAATCAAAAACAGTGATGTAAGTAATAGAGATGTGTAATGTAGCGTAGTTGGTTGTTGCAAAAGCAACTGCTAAACGCTCTTACAAAGGGAAGGCTCAGTTACCCTTTAAAAATGCTATAAGATAAACTAACAATCGCAATCACGGCTCAGTTCACTCAAACAACTATCACGAATAGACTGTGAGACTGGGGATCTTCAACATTGCCAATATTGCGTATCAAAATCCATTGCCAACTTAAGCCCCTCCTCCTGGAGGAGCATTGAGCCATTCGCGAAATTCTGCCATATTTGATGTAGTCGCAGAGAATAGTTGCAAATTTTCTTACTGAATTTTGCAATTTATGGATCAAATCAACATTAAAATGTATAATTTTTTTAGCCTATTATTTTAGGTACCTACGTACAAACTAAATGAGCCTACCTTTTCCTTTCTCGCTATGCATTAACGTGGGGATTTTGCGAATTTAAGTATGCCTATTGCTTTCATTGCCGTATTTTCGCAATTTCGCATTATTATTCGATTTTGAAAAGATTTTTATGAATTTTTATACTTCGTTCGTGTAAAATAGGCTCAGCGCTATATTTTGACCGCATTTTTAATAGTGTTAGACACATTTTGACAGGTTGAATTCGCAATTTAAGTCAGACATGTTTACTCAACTTGTGCAGAGTTTTCTATTTTTCAGTTTTCACTCAAGGTTTTTTACACTTTTGCAAACTTTTAAGATCTCATTTAATAGATAAAAAGATTCTCTATCAGAAAATGATATAATTGCATGTGTAAATAGTTTTTTCCACTTACAATTCCATAACGCGCACTTGAGTACATATCATAATGCATATAAAATAACATAACTTTAGTTTGCCATTTTATACACATAATGTTACTCACGGGGTTTTATATCATTTTTACACACAAAATTACTAGAAATCGCATTCAAGTATAATAATTGACTTTTTATAAAGAGAATATATTGTAAACTATACATTTAAAAATCATTTTTCTTCGCTCTTTGTGTATAATTCGTTTGCGAATTTCGATTTTTACATGTAAAAATTGAAATTTCATATAACTTTTGAATGCATTTTAAAATTTTTACTCGTTTATCTAAAATTCTTTTTTTGTTTTATGTAACTACGATGCATGTATTACGTTTTAAAAACTTTTCGAAGCTAAAATAAGCTTAAAAACTTATATAATTTTACAATCTTATCATTGAACATCTTCCCTTGTGCTAAATAATTTAATGCAAGTGCAAATACATTTGACTGTTGTTGAGAATCTTGGAAAAATCAATCTTTGCAAATCTTATTTAAAAGTGCAATAAGACTCATTCACTCATTTTAATGTATTTTCGCAATATTAATTGATATTATTAACTGAGAATATTAATTCTCAAGTCAAATAATCAATCATTTGACTACTTATAGAGCAAAGGCGAAGCCAATACTGTTGACGAATTTTGCTCTCTCCTATTTCTATCGACTAGAGATCTTTAAGTTGAAGTTCACATACTTAATTATACTTAATTTGATAATCTATTTTTCATTCTTGATTTAATTATACCAAGACCTAAAGTGTACTAGTTAAATATTATTTATTATAGAACCCTACTAACTTACAAAACAAGACGATTGAATTGTATACAACTTTTAAGTATTAATGTTGCCCTTTTGGTGTTTACGTACAGCATACAACGATACAACAGTTGCTAACAGTACGAAACCACATCAGAGGAAAGGGGAAGGATTACTTTAATACATTGTATCAATTTAGATTTGCAATATCATTTAAAAGTTTACTTGCATCATTCAGTAACGTATTTGGAACCTTTGTGGCTATGTTATAGATAAATATATAGATATTTATTGAAATCTGCTTTATTTTAAGTACCAGTGAAATGTAAGCTTACTATTAAGCTCTTCCTTTATGTCCACTTTTTAATGTTAAATCGTGTAAATCTTGAGTCAATTTAGTTGTACATCATACAAACCACGATACTTACATTATTAATCTAAATCTACAAAATTTTATGCTGAAGATTTTATTTTGAGAATGAATTTTGCGACACAGGCATTGGAATCTGTGTGAAATATAAAATTGCTTTCAGCTATATAAAATCAATCTTAATGGCCAAGTATGTGAACCTCATTATTGTTACTGTTATTTCTATTACCAATATAGCTTTTCTTGTAAGGCATTAGTGAAAAGTGAACACAGAAAGACATTTAGTTCAATTCTAAATGAGTTCTATTATTCGATTATACCAAAGTAACTTTAAGAAAGCAACTTTTGGTCGGGTGTTTGTATTGTAACAAACCTTTTGTTTCATAAAGTACCCGATTAAGAACATACAGAATAAATATATCATATATCCTGACTGAGTATATCCTAAGTGTTATTTTTTGACACATAAAATATGTAATTTTATCTATATAGCTATTAAACACATTATTTCTTTTAACTACATTATAACTGAAAGAGTCTTGAATTTACTTGACTATTAGTAGTTTGTTATTGTATGTCAATCACATAAAGCTTACTTATCTATACGATCAATTTTAAGTGTATACAATGAAAGTATGGAGAAATTTAAGATAACATTAATACACAAAGAATACTGCTTAATGCAAATCTTCTGTGAACATTCCGCATTTGCTGCTAGCAATTTGAATAATTTGATTTTGAATGTGAAAAGCTTATAATCCCAAAGCTGTAAACAAGTTGTATACAAACAATTTTAGTTTTTCTCTGTTTAAGCTGTTTATTGAATGAACATAAAATATTTAATATCTTCGGTTGTATATAGTTGATAGTATTATACATAAAGACAATTTGTTTGACATTAAAAGCTTTAATTGCTCATTAGGATTAGAGTAATGCTTGAAATCACACGAGACGAGTTGCGTGTTTACGTGTGAAGGAGGTGAGTCTTATTGTTAATTTGTGTGTGTGCTGGACACTGAAGTGATCAGATAAGAGTCTGACAGTTAGAGAAGACATGGAGAAAGGTTAATTAAGACAGAAAGACAATAGTTAAGGTGTAATTTGGCCTGCAAGTCAAATTTGAGCATAGTGCACAGGTGATGGAACCGGACCGGCAAACGCAGCTGCTAAAGAATGCTAATGACCGCAAATGTACATAAACAACCATAAGGACCTTGTGTTCATGCTGTCAAAGTTTATCAATTTATGCTAAACAGAAAATAGATATCAAAGCCGAAAAATGAAGATCTGAGAAATGAAAATATAAAGTGTTCTGTAAATTGACAGAGCAAGTCCGGTATAGAATGGAAGTGATATATTATATAAGTGGCTGTACCTGTTAAGTCTGTGTGTAGGTATATTGTATACAGAAAGCAGATGCTAAACTCACTGAGGCTCAATTTGGAAATAGGCAAGGACTGGCAGTGCTCACTATAAATATTTCTGCGTGCTCTTGTCACAAAAGTAAAAATTGCAAAAAAGGTTAACGAAGATGATAAAAAAGTAAAAATAAATTGCTATACGGACGAGGAATCGTCAACCATTTTATTTAACAACTGACTCATACATACGTCAGAGTGTAAGAGTAAATAAAACACCTCTTTCCTAACTGCGCAGTCGTTTTACCTTCCCAGGGGCAGAACTCACAATATTTTCAGGCTTTCATACACAACAATACTCACTCAATCAAGATTCTTACAACACATTACGTAACACATATAGCTATATAGTACCTAGGACTATTCAGTAAGTTCTACTCTAAGTACTAGTACACAGAAGACTACAATAATCATTCCGTCAACTACTCACAACAAACTCAGATCCCTATATATATGCCATCCTTATACAACTCACGCATTTATGTTGTCAAAAATATCAGTTTCTTCTTCTACCTGTAGAGTTAGTTTTAACTGAACAAACTTCCAACCAAGGGATCTTTATGTACAGAGACTTACATAGATCCTTCAAAGTTCAAACACATACAAATTTCTACAGAACTACCAATTTCTCTAAGAATGCTATTTTCAGACGCATACACAAAATGCACTTAAAACTATGCTAGAAACATAACTATATATGTATGTACAAGCGTAAGGTTCATTCAGTATAGTAGCATTGTAATATTATATGAGATTTGATGCTTCCCAAGGTTTAAAGGGTCCTGTCCCTTATAGTCCAAGCCTCAAAGGACTCTACCTATAGCCCCAACTATACTTTGTGCGGGCAGCATATATTTATATCAAATTCTTTCTGGTTGTTACAGGAAAAGATTCCCAGGCATAGGCACTCTGTGTATATAGGGACGGTTTGTTGTGTTTACAATGTACTTCACACATTCCTAATATTCCTAAATGTTAGTAAACAGCATTTCATAGGAAAGCTAAGCTAAGGTACCTATTATCTCTTTAGTTATACAACATTCTTCTGGGGTAGTTGAACAGTTTATTTACACCTGGCACTATCGCTCAGTTCATTAATGTGTAATAGTTCGAAACACTTCAGTATGAATAATTTAATATTACACACACCAGTCTTCCAGTTAACGTAATTCATTATATATTTGTGAATCATGGGTGTTGTTTAGTGTCAGGAGGTTGTATGGCAATGCACAAGAACCTGTTAGGGATGACCCTGAACTTGAAAATTTCTTCTTTCATTCAGTAGATTCAGTTTAAGTTATGAATTAATATGAGTGAATACAACATCAAAGCATATAATACATGAAAGTGTACATTTCTATTTACTTTCCTTACACTTTACATAACATTGTTACACTGTTTGAATATGTAATGTATTTACATAAAAATAATACATTTAATATGCATTATTTTTTTAGATGTATGTAAATACAAGAATTTGGGAGAAAGTCAATGGGAAAAAATTGGACGAAGAAAAAAAATGTGAACAAACAAATTGTGTTGTACTTTCACTTAAAATGTTAAGCTATGTGAGCCATGGAATTGTCATTATACAAATGAATTGCATTGTTCACTTAATGTTAGTTATTTCATACATAAAAATTTAACTTTGCATACATACAACAAAAGACTTTCGAATTATGATGAGGGGTATAATGAGAAAGAGAAAGTCATAAAACTTTCATTGAAGTAAAAGCAAAGGCTAGCTAATGGATGTAGATAAATTCAGTGCAGAAACATAATCAGTTGAATTTATTAATTTGAAATGTTGCAAATCTATCTTCTTGCTGAATATATTCACTTGTGACCTATATTTATTACAATGGGCATAAACTACAAAGGTTAACATATTAAAATAATATTTTGTAGCTGTTTTTTAAAAATAACTAGCAGATATGTCTTGTATATTTTATAACACATTATGAATTGATTATCTTTTTATTATTTGAAAGTAAATATTCATTTTTAATTGTTAAGAAATAACTTTTCACTTCTTAAATATAAAATGGGTAGATACTTAATTGTTGTAATTTTAACTTACTGCTACCTATATACTACGTATAATGCAAACACACATTGGTGTTCATGAATCAGGATGCTGGTAACGATGAATTAAATATATTCTGTCATCATTCAATAGATGATTTAGTTCTCATTTTTGGAATGTAAACTTCAAAATAGTCCATGTTTTTGTAAACAGAATTTGTAGTATGTATGAAAAAACAATTTTCAAATTAAGTTTTGCTGAGATTGCGAAAATTCTTTAATTCCAATAATAAAATAAATAATACAATAATAATGATAAAAATAACAATAATAATAAAAACTCCAATAATGAACCTACAGATGATGATTCATTTTAAAAAGATGCTATTGCTTCATTTATACCTAATAATGTTGGAATGCTTCATGAAGGTTTAATGCTTTGTTACAGAAAATGTTCCTAAATTCCGGCTAAAATCAACCATACACGTTGACGAAGTTTCCTTGCCAAATGGTATACATAACACGTTTTCTATAAGAGGTTAGCAATTGCACGCGAGCTCTTTACCGCACTTCTATGTGCATATTCGCATGTATTCGCATGTATATTCGCAAATATTGGCATGCACTGTTTGTACCAGTGAATGCGGTAAAAACTACGCATTCTTACAATTTTTCTAAAGTTAAAGAAGCAAAAGATATATATTTGCACTATATTAAACAAAGATTAGTTACCTATAGTTGTATCTATGTATACAATAGTTTATTATGTAATATTAATATTTTTGATGTCAGTGTGTACTCAACTACTATTTGAGTGTAATTTATTTGCTAGCATAGGTATGTATATTATTTACTAACATATTATGCTATAAACATTGTATTTTTACGCGCAGGAGTATTTTCAATCTGTGTACAAGCGTAAATAAATAATAAATTGCTACATGTTGCAACTTTTGTGAGCTATTGAGCTGGCAAAAATAAATTTTGTATAAGTTTATGAAATGACCATGCATGCAATTTTAGCTTGTGAGAAATGACTGTAAGAAAGAACTGGCAGTAAATACACTTCTAATTAACATTGATGCCTACATTAGAACTTAGTTACAAAGCAGATACAGAAGGTTACTTTTTAGCAGTAGTAGACGGTATTTTTAATGTTTACAAAGTATTGTTTCAAATGAAGTATTTTCTATCTGCAAACTATAATAATTATTCAGGAACGTTTCCGAAAATTTTGCATAATATGGGGTGCTATTTAGAACCTAGAGCTTTACCGTATACTCGATATCAAATTTAAAAAACATTATTGAAGCACTTGCCTGTATTTATTTCTCTGGGTACAATTTAATGTATAATTAGGTACTATGTATATTGTATATGATGACATGATTATGATAAGCATATCATTGTAAGTACGTACATGTACTTACATGTGCATATGTAAATATTATTATTTCAATGCCCATGACCCTTGCAGTCATAATAATCAATGAAAATGTAATAATAATATTATGAGAAATGAAGGCAACTCGTTTGAAAGTAAAAATCTGAGTATTTATTCACCACGACCTAAGTAAAATGTTCTGCAATACAGAAATGTTAACAACAATACAGATAAGAGTTATTTGAGTCCCCAACAAAGTTCTACATGACTTATCGTAGTATACATATATGATAATATTTTATTGTTTTCGATTTTTATTGCAGTGCAGATGAGAAGTAAAATGTGTAATAGTGGATGCAGAAGTATTTTTAACTCACAGGGTTATTGTAGTATGGAGTAGTAGTAGTAGTTTCACAAATTGTAATAATGTATCTAAGTAGATATCCATCATAATCTTTGGAAATAAAAAAGAATGTTTTGTTCGTACTAATAACAATTTGTTGTAAAAACGCTATTTAAGGGTCAATAAAGGAGATCATGATGTATCTCGTTCCACTCTGTACACGAAGTCCTTCGTGTTGATGTGTCAGTTTTCCAGGATGCATAATCATCCATCCAAGTTTAGTTTCAGTGACTGAGCAGTTGTATCGCGTGAAACGACAGCCTCCTCCCTGTAAATAAAGAACATGTAATTAAGTATGAAGCTGTGCAAAGGAATGGCTGCTATACATTCATCTAAGCATCAAATCACAACAAATCTAGTTTTTATCTTGCAAAACGCGTTTCTCTTTTAGCCTATGACAACCTACCTCATAATCCTGGTGAGGTGTATTTAAAGCTATATTAATTGTGTAGGTTGACGTATCATGATGAGGTTTCAGTTCACGTTGCTCGTCCGGCTTGTAGCGTACGGCGAAATTCATAGACGCGTAAGGAGGCTGTAAATAAACAGCATGTGCAATTTTAACAAGTGCTCGCGTAATCCGTAATTTCAACATAATAGTCGTATTCAGATAATAAAATAGTACTCAAGTCCAGCTACAAAAAAGCCCAGGGTGGTAATAATTGTGTATATAATGCTTTTTTACAAGCACTATACTATAATAGTATGTAACATAATATTTATAAGAATAGAGAGATACATACATAGTGATAAACGTAGTATAATAAAGTACTAGAGCTAATAATAAAGTGGATTCATATAGGTAGACATCTTTACCCGAGCAGCAGCAATGGCAAATGCTAAAATACAAATACTCTACGATAAAAACAAACTACGGCTTAAGTGCAGAGTTCATGTAAAATCTAAAAGTGAGTAACTACGAATTTAGAATATTTATAAAGATGGTTTACATACCTACTTTTATACTGGAAGTATAATACTTACATGTACTTGCATGTAATATTTGGCACTTACTACTTACATGATACCTACTTCAAGCAACATAGGGATATCAAATCAAATACAAAGAAAAATTCATTCAAGTGCGAATCAATTAAATTGATAATGTACATTCAAAATTATACACAATTGATGAAGTAGTCCTACGAGAGAGAAATTGAAAATATAGTACAGGTTCTTTACTGTTTGGTTACTAGTTTACTAATTACTAATAAATTACTAGTAATATTTCAAATGTACGAAAGCAAATAATCTACTGAAATAAATTGTATAAAAATACTGAAAGGGCAATATTGTATGAATCATGAATTGATACAGACCTCTTCATAACCTTCGTAAACTTTATACGCGAGCGGTGCAACATAATTTCTTAAGAAAACAATCCATTGATCGTGTAAGCCAATTTGATACAAATGCTGGTCAACAGTAGGATGATCGTCGTATCCTGTCTCTTTTCGATTCGGGTCCTAATTTCATATTCATACATAATTGTTGATTTGTACTTAAGCAATTACTTTGGTGCTGCATTCAGGAAAATATTATATTAGGATTACCATACAATATTTAAATACCTATGCTGCTAATATAAATGCAGAGCTATGTAAAGAAACTAAATTTACAGCTTTTGCTACATAAGTCTAATCTAAGAGGTGATATGATAACTATACTTTAGTAACAACAAAACTAAATACATTTCTGTATGTCTCATCATGTACACGAAAATACATACAGATTTTCTGCATTCAGGGTCTTTCTATGTGTTTGCAGATAAATACATTGTACATTCCACATTAATATCTTATACATGACAATCCACTTCCTCACAAGTTTAATCCCCAAATTTTAAGTGAATTTCTGCACGGGTAATGATAAAGCTCAGTATTATGCGCTCGTATTCCAATTTCCTCATTAAAATTATTTTATACGGTTACTCAAACTCGAGGGATATATTTTGATCATTTTTGGTTGAAAATGTTATCGACCACCCCGAAAGCCTTGTATTGTTCACTGGACTTGGTTTAGTTTGTAATTAGTTGTTGTCATACATAATGATAATATCCTGTATAAACTTTGCTCTGTAAAGGCTCCACATAAAGGCGTAAAAATTCCAACCATTGAGCGTCATAACCAACTTGATTCATGTGGATATCGACAGTAGGCACATTTTCATAACCCCCATCGAGCCTAGGATCCTTTTTGTGGCGAAAATTAAAAATCATGTTTGTTAACGAACTTCTATGGTTAAGCATACATTAGAATTGGTACAAGTAGATAAAATCAAATAATACTTATTATGAACTATTATCCAGTGGAAATACCTATTTCTATTTCAATTAATTTTTAATTAGCATAGCATGGAATAATACACGTCGTTAAACTCACGTAATTGGAACCGTCTGACCAGCGACCGAAATTTTCCATTTCAGCAATAAACTCGGTACAGTATCTTGGTGTGACCATCGGGAACCAAAATACATCTGGACAAGGCTGAAATCGTAAAAAAGTATTCATATATTGTACATAAGTCCATCAATACAAGTACCTACCTAGGGTGTATCAGTAAAGCCGCTCCATAGCGATTTGCATGCATTAACTTTCACTCTTATTTCATGATGGTCTATGTAA